>PVKA01026632.1:0-31485 GCA_004027165.1 Ctenomys sociabilis
CTTACTTATCTTATTTTTTTATACCTGAATTATATCAAAAATTCAATAATTATTTTCCTAGTGGATGACCATAGTACTAGAAGCCGACATAATATCCTGTCCAACCACCATTAGTGCAGATCTTGCCTCTCATAGGATTATGTAGAAGCACAGCGTTATCTATCCCAACTGTACTGTCTATACACACACATCATGATTTCTTCTTTCTATACCCCTTCCTTTGTCTACATCTGTCAAAGGTGGGCACTCTATTGTCATTCAACTAACTTAGGTGCTTGAACTTGACACCACAATCCATCACAGTCCAGCATTCCACAACAATAGTGAGTTATTCAAAGAAGTTGTCGACCATAGCCATTTACAGCTCAGCTTAATATTATGGCCCCACGATGTATACTTCATTTTTATACTTTTCTGCTGGATGGGTAAGACCTAGGTAGAGCAAGACTTATATACCAACTCATGAATTTTATATTTCTTATGTGGTCAGTGAAGTCCTCTCTGGGTTTATCTTGTAGTCCTGTACATTATTCTGTAGATCCTTTGTCTGTGTCATCTGTGTGGATGAGTCACGGCCAATGCTTGACCAGTTTTCTCTCTGTGAGAGCTTGAGAGAAAGTTTTCTCTTCATGTGACTCTCCCCAGGAACACTATAGAACTTCAATCTCTTTCCTCTGTGACTCCATAATCTCCTTGTTCAGAAAATTTGGAGCTCACCTGAGTTTCATGATGTTGCAGTACAGATTCTCCTATGTCCTGAGTCTTCACTGACCTTGAAAGGCTAGGGCCAAAATGTTGGCTGGCCTTGTGGCTCTTCTATTTCTCCAACTCTGACTTGTGAACTTAGGTTGTTAACCGTCCAGAGGAAAAGCTGATTAGTATCCTGCAGCATATGCCATTCACTTTGCCTTATCTGACTCAACTGATTTTAGTTGTTGTACGTTTCCTTTTGTATTTCTGCTTTTTGCTTGTTATACTAGGGAGACTATATGATATTTACACATGTGTGTCTGGTTTATTTCACTTATGAGTATATGTTCAAGTGGCATCCACTTCAGTATAAATGCTTCAATTCATATTAATATATATGATACTTAGGTATCCATTGAATCCACTGGAAAAAAAATAGCTAACATTCAGATTTCCAGGAAGTAGATAAACTTTTTTTTGAGAATGAAATGTTTCCCATCATATTGGATGCTTGCACATGGAAAACACACAGTTTGACTTGGCTTTGCCTTTTTCTTGTCCTTCTCTAAACAATATTTTATAACTATTTACATACATTTTTTTCTGCATTGGGTGTTCTAAGTAATCTAGAGATGATTTAAAGTATATGGGAGCATTCATGCAAACACCATACTGTGGACACCAAGAAAGGACTTGAGCACTGTGGATTTTATATCTGAGGAGAAATCTGGAACCAGTCTCCCATGGATCCCAAGTGGAGACAGTATACATCTACCTTACTTTCTTTTTGGCAGTTGCTGAGTTTAAAATTTCCTGGTGTTATTAATCCCAAAGTTTACTTTTGACACTTCTATTTAAAAATCCAAGTTTAAAGTTTGTACAGATTGGGCAGATGTTTATGGTGTTGGTAGGTTGTGACAAGAACAAGGATTTTTATAAAAGATTTAAAATGTCAGTTTGTGGACCATCAAAAATCCATAAAATGGCTTTAACCCAGAAAAATATTTTGGTGATTTTGGGGCCTTCACACTATCTAATATTCCCAGCTCTTACTTTATTTATTGATATTTGCTGTTTGAGTTGGGGTGTTGTTGAGTTGCTGGATTGCCCATGCTGAGCTAGAATTTACAGTCCTCCTGCCTTACCCTCCTGGAATGCAGGGATTATAGATGTGTAACATCATGCTCAGCTTTGAAAAAAAATTATCTCAATAAACAATGCATGTACATTTTGGACAGTCCAAAGTGCAGGAAGGTATAAAATGAAACTGCTTGCCTCAGTAGTTTATTGTATATTCTTATTTATACTCTTCATTTCATTCAAATAAGGCCATTCTATAATGGTGCTTTTCCTCTTTATAGCTTCTGGACATTTCTCCTTATCAGCGCATGTAGACCTATGAAACTTTTTTTGTTTCCTTTTATCATTTGAGACAGGGACTCTCTTGTAGGTCAGGCTGGCCGTGGACTTGCTATCTTTTGCCTCAGATTCCTGTGTTCTAGAAGCACAGGCATGTGCCACTGTACTTAGTTTGCCATGTACTTTTTAAAGGTTAAATTTTGTTCCATTGCATGGCTGTACTGTAATTTATTTAATCGGTTTTCTTCTAATGAAAATTTTGGTTGTGCATTTGTTTGTTTTGCTTCTGTAAACCATACTACATTACATCTTTGCTTTTATATTTTGGTGGTCTTGCATTACTGTATCATTGGGGTAAACTACTATGTTATCAGTGGTATTATGGCCAATAAGTTGAGTATTCTTTGCTTGATTTGGATGGAATTTGCAAATTGGCAAAGTTCAGTTTTGCTACTGGCTTGGAGCTTTGAGTGCCAGTAACTCTCAGCTGTTGGTGTTACAGCTTTAGGAAGCTCTTAGCTGTACCTATTAGCTCCTCAGCAACCATACCTAGAGATCTCCCAGAAGCTTCTGCTGCCCCTACAGGACTCTGCCTATCTCCACCAAATGCTGGTGGTCTCAGCTGATCAATGCCAGTTGTCATCAATTGATTGTGTTGATCTATGCCAATGGTCTCTGCTGGTCACCATCAGTTATCACTGATGTTTGACATTCTCGAGAACTAGCAGCCCCTTAGGGTTCTTTGAACTTCTCTGCTCTCACCATGCAGAATAAGAAACCTGAGTAGATTTACAGGATGACTAAGTGAGGCTTTTTTTGGATAGGGCCAGTGCTGTAGCACAGCAGGCTGGTGTAGCAGAAGGAGCCCTTCTACACCAGTCCTAGAAGAGTAAAAGAGAGCTCCCTTGCAGAGAAGCAGCAGGCCTGTCAGTGCAGTTCTGTATATTTCATGGGTTTATGTTTGGTCCAGCTTCAGTCCTGCCACAATGTTGTCTGAGATTGGTCCAAATTCAGTCCTGCTTCAGTGAGTACAGGGCAGCAATTTGAGGAAACATCAGAAGTGGCTACTTGATTGACACCTGTCACTTCTCTTTAGAAATAGGCTGAGATTGTGACTGACACTGTTCTAGTATCTCCAGGAGGGGGATTGTATGGAATGTGGTCTATTGGGGTTTGTCATTCAGCAGAGAACAGCAATGGGCCAGCCTCTTTTCTGGATTATTGTTCTATCAAAGGTAGTTTTCTGGGGGCTCCTAGAACTTGTGGGTACGGATAGGGGTGCTGTGTAGCTGTCAGCTGAGCTGGGCCTCCTTTCAGTCTCATCCTGGAGATTAGCCACTGGGGAACCAATCCCCAGGGTGGGGAGAAGACACTCAGGCAAATGGCCCCTCAGGGAGCCCTGGGGGAGCAATGACTGTGGAAAGGACTGTGCCTATCTTCTGGCTGTCTGTAGGCAAGGGCAGGAATTTTTCAGTATTCTTTCAGTATTGCTGAGTTCTGATAGACAAAAGGACTTCCCAGAAAGGTTACAGTATATACTCTTGCCATAGTGTGTTAGCTCTCACCATAACCAGTACCTGAGATAACACAAATTTATAAGTATTTTCTTACAGCTTTGGATATTTCAGTCTATGGCCAGTTGGCCCTGTTGCTTTGGATTTGGAGTATTGTGACAGGAATGCTTGGTAGAGCAAACTGCTCACTTCATGGATAGAAATTGTAAATGTAGTCTTTACTTTTTTATGTACTTGGTACAGGGTTTCAGTACGCAGCTTGGGCTTATAGTGATCCTCCAGTTTTCAGCCTCCTCAGGGCTGGAATTAAAGGTGTGCACCACCATGCCCAGTCTTGTTGGCTGGCTCATTGTGCCCGAGTGTAGGGCCGGTGAAGCATGTGGTAATGGGGACTGAGCCCAGGTTCCTGTGCTTGCCTAAACAGGCTCTTAGTCTGTTGAGCTAACTTGCCAGCCCTACAATTTTTTAAAGAATACAAAATGGTAAAAACAAAACAAAACATTAGAGATGATACAAAGTTTCATTAAGCAAAATAATAGTTTGATGATGGTTGTTGTACTGCATGCTTTCTTCAAATTAGTTGTTTAGGTTATCAGCTATAAACCTGTGAAATTGGTTAAAAAAGTTACAAGAAATTAAAAAAAAATAAAAAACATGAAACTTTTAAGCATTAACTACTTCTTTCAATAGACCAGCAAATATCAGCACTATATTGACTGAAACTATCCTGAATATATACATAAATATATCTTTTTCCTTTCTTTTGTTCCTTTCCTCATCTGTTTTTCCTTCCCTTTGAACAGATTTTTTACCTTTCACAGTACATATTGTACCTTTCGATTTTATTTACTCTTTCAGGTTCTCACACTAGTGAGAAAATACAGTGTTTAAGCATGCAGATCTGATCTCACTTTCCAATACAGTCTCTAGTTGCATCCACTTACCCATAAAACCTTAAATTTATCTTTTTTTATAGCTGAGTAATACTCTATTGTGTAAAATACCACATCTTTTTTTTGAATCCATTCCTCAGTTGATGGACATTTGGGTTTTTCCAAGATTTATCTATGACAAATTATACTGCTATAGACATGGCAGTGTGTATATTGCAGGATATGATATTTTCATTTCTTTTGGAAGAATCCCTAGGAGGGGAATGGCTGGTTTGAATGAGACCTCCAGTCCTAGCCTTTTGGGGAATCTCCACACTGATTTCCATAATCCCAGCTATTTTTGGACATTAGTGGAGAGCATATATACTTAAAGCTCTTAATTTCAATTGTATTCTCTCAAATAGTACTTGATGACATTTCAAGAATGAAGTGGTTTCTTCTGTTATATGTATTTTTGAAACCAAACCTTAACAGGAATTCTAAGTAGTGAGCTGTCTGAAAATCACTGTGTTGATCTGGTTAACACAGTTTTTACAGGTTTTATTAAATATAAAATGTGATGATGTTGCCTGTGTCAGTGGCTATTTGAAAAATGTTTTGATTTTCAGTGTTTTGTATTTTGACAGAAAAAATGTCTGTGCTTGGAAAACAGGAACATATTAATGAAAGGAAATATGTATACTTCCAAGTCTTAACTAAGCCTTTTTTTTTTTTTTTTTTTGGTACTTGTTTTACCAAAAAGTAGTACCAAATGTACTACTTTTAGTAGTACATTTACAGTGTAGAACATCTTGGATATATAAAAATGTAAATAATAGTGAACACTATAATCTTATCAGCTAAAGATATTTTCATGTGTCTCTGTTTATTTTTTTCCTGTATCTGCAATCATACACACACACACGCATGCACGCATGCACGCACGCACCTATGCACGCATACCCCATACTGATATTTTCAAAGTTAGCTCTATGTGGATATAGTACAAAATTTTCATTTGCCATTACGGTATAGGTTCTTCCATACCACTAAATATTCTACATAGATCTGCCATTTCTCTGCAATCTTGGGCAAGTCCATCAACCTTGCTGGGCTTCTTGTTCTCACCTGTAATAGGGTGGTAGTGGGAATTATGATAATAGCTACTTTACAAGTTTGTGGTAAGTAAATTTGTTAATTAATTTATAATATTCTGACTAGGCCTGATATAACTGCTTGGCTAGTGTTACTTTAAAAAACATGATATACAAGTTGTGTTATTGTATTCTGTTATACAAATGTACAGTAATATGTTTAGCCACTCTTTTATTGAATACTGCTTTTGTGGTACTGGGGATTGAGCTCAGGGCCTTTGTACTATCCCAAGCCATTTTTATTTTGACATAGTGTCATACTTAGTTGTCCAGGCTAGCTTCAAACATGCTATCCCTCTGCCTCAGCCTCCTAGTAGCTGAAATAACAGACATGTGCTACTGTGTGTAGCTGGATACTTTTATTTTAAACTAAATGCTGTGGAGAGTAAACATTTTGTTCATAATCCTTTTCCTAGGAATATACATAATTATGTCAATTTCGTCGAAACCGTATTACTAGGTATTAGCATTTTCAGACATAATGCAGTGTCCTTTTGATTTTGTTGTAGGTAATTGCTGATAAAAAAATAGGTTTTTTAATTGTCTGGGTTAAATTAGGGAAAGTTGATTCTCAAAGGGTTGTGATGTGGCCTTCCATGGCTCCTGATTCAGGCATATCCCATGGGATATGCATTAGAAACAGTTGAACTATAGGTGGGGTAAATTTGAAACTGTGTTTTTTCCTGTTTGGGACAAGGTCTTTTCCTGTAGCTGTAGTTGTGTGGTATGGAGCCAGCCATGCCAACATGAAGTGTTTTCCACTTTAGAGACTCACCGAAAAATCGTGTGCAGACTAAAAAGGCTAGTAGATTTGTTGCCTTTTTTCTCCAGGGCAAAAGTTTCATATTCCTAAGTGTTTACAGTAATGTTTTTTTTAAACACTGATGTATCTAAAACTTACAATACAGTTCAGGAAACACGCACACAAATCTGGGAAACGTGCAGGTGTTTCCTTGAGGACATTTTTGAAATCATAGAGCACTATGTGTTTGACCTTAAATATAGCATTACAGTTGTGAAAGAGCAAAGAAATTGAGATAGGAATTTTTAAAATGCATCTTTTAACTTTATGTGAAAGATCATTTATTTATTTATATACTCATTCATCTTTGCTCACTCATGTATTTCCCCTTGGTGCTTTAGACTGAGAAACCAAAAATCATTCTTGGCTATAGTATGGAACAGATATAGCTGCCCAGACTCATTGAAAGGTCAAACCCCAGTCATTCTCTGCTGCTAGCCTGCCATTCTAAACCTCAGTTTGCATAGATGATACTTTGACCCTGAAGCTGTAAAGTTCAATAATAACAAATCCCCAGAGTTAAGGACCAATAGTGGTAGCATCACAGGTCTCATAAAGGTAATTTTAGATATACCACTTATATTTTTTTCATGCAATCTGTGTGCCCACTAGTTTGACACTTCACAGAAAAGATAATTAGAGCTATTGAAGCCAAAGTGTATAAGGATGTTTCCCCTATTATTATTAGCCAGTCTTCAGCATGGTTGAAATAATAGTGCCTTGTCTAAGAACCCTGGAAGCCTTGCCAGTGTTTTATAGGCTTTGTAAAATGAAACAACCACTGCTGCCACTGTCATTGAGGGAGGGCAGGTCACCTCCCAGCAGGGCTCAGCCTGCTGCAGACTGTTTGCTGATTTAATTCTTTTTGGAATAGTATGGGGCCCAGGAAGATGGCTCAGTAGAATAAGTGCTTTCCTGGCAAGCTCGGGAGCAGTAAAGCTGGATTAGGAGCCCAGGGCAGCCTTTGCAAGAGGATGGTGGGAGGAGCTGAAATTGTTCACAGATGCCACGCTCCAGGTCTGTCTCTTACTTTGGAGGGTCAGAGTGGGTTTAGGCTGAAACCTTCTGTCCATGCTGCAGTATTTTTTGAAAGCTTTCCCATTAGTTGGCCTGATCCTGGTGACTACATCTTGGGCTTTGTTACTGCACAGGATACAGCACTGCTTCTGAAAGCAGAGAGTGGAAGGCTGGGTTTACTTTGCTGTTAATTGAGTGATTGATGGGTTGCTTCATTTATGTTTAACAAATAGGCATCAGAGACCTGCTGTGTGTTGAGAGCTATGCTAAGCTCTGTAGAGGCATATAAAACAAATACAAAACATAGCTTGTATTGAAAACAGCTTGGAGTGCTAGAGTCACTGAGCACTGAAGAACTCATCTAGCTGACAGCAGAAAGGATCTATGTGGTGTAGGACTTATGTGCTCTGTAACTTAGGGAAGGGCATTGGTTTGAAATGCTGAGAGAGAGGGAGACAAAGGGGAAATGAGTATTTAAGGGTAGAGAGCTGCTTTCTTCACATTGACCCCAGAGTCTTAGTGGACTCCTTAAAAGTCCTAATCCTTCAATAGTGGCTATGTACAGAATTTTTAAACTATATAAATAAACATTGTTCATCTGATAATGAAGTAGAGCATCTGATAGCTTTTGTAGAAGACTTGAAAAACATACATATAACATTCAAAAGAAAAAGAAATCATCTATAATCTGACTATCTGGAAATAGTCATGCTTTTTTTCCCGTGTGACTGACTGATTATACAGACATTGTTCATTTATGTTGCTGAATTAAGTTCCTATGACCATGTCAGTAAGTGGATTGGTCACTAAATGAGGAATTGGGTATAGTACATACATTATAATATTCAAGTCAAAGGGACAGCCAAAGGAAGCTGTAACTTAATGACTTTACTTTTATTTGAATAACTCTTAAATGCAGTACTATAGTATATAATGTAAACTACAGTATTGTGCTTTGCATTGCAGCTGGCAAAATATTGTTCTGTATAACAATGTACTATACAAAAAGAACATTGAGGCTCTATAAACAAGACACAAAACTGTACAAGAAAAAAGATGGGTTTCAAGCCTGAACAGTAATTAAACAGGCTGATAAATGAGGAATGTCTATATTTACTTTTCATTCTCAGATCCAAGAGTATCTACATTTCATAAAAATAAGTGAGTTGGGCTTATAGAAGTTCACAGTATTAGTTATTTTTGGGGGGGAGGGTACTGGGAATCAAACTCAGGACATTATGCACAATGCCAGGCAGGTGCTGGGCCACTGAGCTAAATCCTCTGCTCTGTATTGGTTATTGTGATGATCATTTTGACCTGGCCTTTTACTTTGTAGTTATTTTGAATAGTTTTATAGACCTTGAAAAAAACCCATTTACATTCATTTTAGAGTATTTGAAAACAAATGACCATATTATTTATTTTTGTGGTGCTGGTGAAAGAACTCAGGGCTTTCTCTGTTCGGCCTAAGAACTACATGCTCAGCATTTGATGATCTTATTTTGAAGAGAATAGTCATAACTTTCAGGAATAATGGACGATGGAAATTTTCAAATGAAGAGGGTTATAGTTATTTAACTTTATGATATGGGTAATTTTCTAATACGTGAATATTTTTACAGTCCTGTAGGGCAGTATGTTTGAATTTTGGATACTTTTACAGGGTAGAGATGTATTATTCAGGTATGTGTATATGCTTTCTTAATTACTAGTTTTTATTGCTAATGACAAATCTGCATGGACTTAGTAAGAATAGAGAAATATTAAATTTCAGACAACCACTGGCTGGTGAGTTAACTCAGCAGACTAAAGCACGTGCTTAGGCAAACTTAGGTAAGTGCAGGGACCCTGGTTTGATCCCTGGCAGCACATGCCATGCCAGCGCCAGGGGTAGGCTGAGCCAGCCACAAAAAAAAAAAAATCAGACAACCTAGTTTTTTGATATGTGCTAAGCTATTAGGTTAGATTAAGGCATTGACTGACAGGTGATTTGGAACAAGGAACTTGGCAGTGGCCTTATTGCTTTAAGAAGAGCCTTGGTTTATTTTTCTTCAACACTAGAAATACAGCCCCTTTAAAAGCTTGAGGCAAAAAGTAAATAAATAAATAAAAACTTGAGGCAGATCTCACCAAGTTGCCCAGCCTGGTCTAAGCTTGCTATTTTCCTTCCTCAGCCTCTCAACTAGCTATAATGACTGCTTTCTCAAGTTTGCTTCTGGCAAATCCTGGCTTTTAAAGTACATTTTATGCATCTGCTTTTGTATTTGCTTTGTCATTTTGTGTCAGATCAGGAAAGAGTAGTGGAATTCTGTTTTATGAGGCTTTCACAAATTTTCTGTTCCTAGAAGTTTATGCCTATCTCACACTTGTTACACATGTGCCTGCCTTTTAGCTGATTGAGAGGTCTTAACCCTTATGGAAATTAGTGGCTCTTTCATATGGCTGTGTGTGGCTGCCCTAGTTTTATGATGTTTTTGTTTATTCATTCACTCTTATCACTCATTTATTCACTTATTCATTTTATTTGAAGGTTGAGGTTTTGCTATTTTACCCAGATTGGTCTTCAACTTGATCTTCCTCCTCAGTGTCCCAAGGAGCTGGGACTTACTCTTGTGTCACTACAACACTGGATCTAGCACGTTGTTTTGTAAAATCCTTTCTGTAATAACCCCCTTCTGTACACACAGGTACATATGCATATGGCTTACACACAGGTGCATGTATATGGCTGTGTTTGTGTATATCACAACTTCAGAGGCTAGATGGTAGGATGACAAGAGTATGAGTCTAAGGAAGAGTGATAAGGACTGTGGCAGAATAGAGAATGCTTTTCTTTTCAAAGGCAGTAAAAAGCAGAAACGGAAATGTAGTTTGAAGATTAAACATAAAGTTCAAGTTTAGCCCAAGGCCTATTGCCTTATGGTAGCAGTAGCAGAATACCTAACATTCATTGAGAGCAGGCACACACATGGTCTTATTTTGTCTTCCCTAAAAAGGTACAAATTGTTTTTACCCTCATCTTGGAGATGAAATGGAAGTTGTGAGGTTTGTCTGTTTCTCAGATCCACTGAGTGGGAGAGTCAAAGCTGGGTTGTCTCACTCTGAGCTCTGTTCTGTGTTCTGATTTTAGGCCATATAAGTTTGAATTGCAGTGGGCAGGAAAAAAATAGTCAGTGAGGATATTCTCACTGGCTAGTCCTGTGTCCTTGGAAGAGCAGCCAGCCAGGTCTGGGAAAAAGGGCAGTATTCTTCCTCCTAGAGGAAGAGGAAGCCACAGCTCACAACTGCTTCCAGGGATAGGCTTTTGAAGACGCTTTACCAGGTACCTGCCTTGGTAGGAAGGGTATGAAGAATAGGGATAGTTTTTGTGAGATGCAGAAGATGTGTGTGTGGTGTGTGCAGCTTTGAGGAGTGGAAAATCAGATCAAAGGGAAGTTGTGTAGGAGCTTGTAAAGTATGTATTGGAGAGAACAAGGTCTGCTGGGATAGTTTGTACTTAGTTCTTTAACTGTATGAGGGACTTATCTAGAGTTATAGAAAAAAGAACTAAAACATAGGGGATCTGAGATTTAATCCAAGGCTTCCTGCTACAGTAAACTTTAAAACTAAAGTTTTAGACTGGGTGCAGGGACTGCCTTTTGTCTGTTTTATCTTATTGGCTCCTAGTCACACACAGCAGTCTTTCCTGGGGCATAGTAGATCTCTATGAGGGTTGCTGGCATTTCCTGTGGTATTTAGAAAGAGGGTCACAGAGAAAGTCTCTCAGACCTTCAGTTGTACTAAGCAGCATGGCCAGAATATTCAGTAGTTAACATAGCACCTTTAAACAAGCTGCTGACTTTTTGTGCCTTGTAACTCAATGCCTTGCTGTCCCAGTGACTTTAACACAAGGAAATGAAAAGCAAAGCTAGGCTGTTGCTAACTGGCTGCATGTGAATGTGAAACCTAGGAAGCAACTTGTCTTCATAAACCTTGTATAGCTTTAAAGAAAATAAAATTTAAAAAGCGTAAAATTTATACACACGTGAAAAGTTAAAAGACTCCATCTTTTATATTTTTCCCGAAAAATGTGAATATACCACAAAAGTATACGGGGAGTTAAGACTGATTGGTAAGCTTGCTTTTTGCTGCCCTAAAGACTAAAATAAATACTGAAGGAGGAGGAGGCAAACCTGTTGGCAAGTAACCTGATACTGCTGGAGGCAGCAGATGGGGATGTGACCAGAAATAGAGTACAGAGTGAGTCTAGGGAAGCCCTTCTAAAGTGTTTCACAGTTAAAATGATCACTTTCCTAGAGGCAAAAAGAAAAACCAGTCCTGTTTGCTTTCAGACCTGGAAATAAATTCTGTAATTAGCTCCTGGCTTTGCAGCATTTCCATCTGGAACATCATTTAAGAATTTGGCCAGATCTCAAGTGATTTATATTTAGCAAACAAGATTATCTTCAGCTTCCTATTGTGAAGGAGCAAATTGTTTGGATCTTAGTTGTTCGTTTTCAGACTCTTTTAATTGCTTCTTCAAGGTAATACTGCATTAATCTCCATTATTTATCTTGGGTGTTGCTTTGCAGTAGTAGTTGTGAAAGCAAGAAACTAGAACAGTGGTTGAAGTTAGGATGGCTTAAAGTATTAATATCCTTGTAGACCTACCAAAAACTATAACTATTTGTTAAGGCTGGTGGCTGAGGGAGGAATGAGAACTTTTACACAAGCTTGAAGTTTAGCATTTTATATTTTTTTGTATCACCAGACATGCTCTTATTAATCTTTTGGGAAAAAAAACAAATAAAGGTAATCTCAGAATAGCTATTTGCATGCTTATGATTTTTTTCCTTTTAAGAGTTTAATTTCCTGTAATGTAGGCAAACATTTCTTTTTGGATTTGTGGCTAGCTAGTGAAAAATTACTTTCTTTTTTTTTTTTTTTTTTTTCATTTGAAGATAAGAATGCTGACATGTTATTTAGTAACATGGGGTAAACTTTCTTCTTTTCATTTTTAAAGAGAATAAAAAATAGTAAAAAAACCATGAGAAACAAAATAGAATTACACTAAAGAAAATGATAGGAATTCAGCATGGTTGTTGTATTGCGTATTGTTGTCTTCAAATTAGTTGTTTAGATTACTAGATATGAGCATACAAAATTGGCCAAAAAAATTAAAAAGAGGGAAAAAAAGCATTAACTGTTCCTTTCAATAGCAGAAATCAGCAGTACAGTTATCCAAGCTATCCTATATTTCTTTTTTCCTTCCCTCTTTCCCCTCATCTCAATTGTTCCTTCCCTTTGAACAGTTCTTTTTTAAATTTTTTTTTTACCCCACTCACAGTAACTGTTTTTTTTCTTTTTTTAAAATTTGTTTTGTTTGGTACAGGGTCTCACTTCTCAGCTTGGACTTATAGTGATCCTCCTTTTTTCAGCTTTCCCAGTGCTGAGATTACAGGCATGTACCAATACACCTGGACTTGGTGGCCTACTCGGCAAGCCTGTGGGTGGGGCTGGCAGGGCATGTGGTGCTGGGTATCAAACTCCATTTCCTACTTGATCCACTGAGCTATCTCACAGGCCCACATACCTTTCAAATTTTATTTATTCTTTCAGGTTCTTACTCTAGAGAGACAATATGATGTTTGTATATATGAATATGATTTATTTCACTTATGAGTATGGTGTCTAGTTGCATTCATTTACATATAAAAGCCTCGAGTTTATCTTTTTTATAGTTGAGTAATACTCCATTGCATAAAAATACCATATCTTGGGCTGGCCAGATAGCTCAATGGACTAAAGTGCCTGCTTAGGCAGGTGCAGGGACCAAGGTTTGATCCTGATGAGCTGTGCCAGTCCTGCTTCTGGGGCACAGAGATGGCGATTGAGACTGGGAGTGGTGGCACATGCCTGTAGTCTCAGTGCTGGAGAAGCAGAAAACAGGAGGATCATCACTATGAGTCTGATCTGTGTAGTGAGACCCTACCGATTCTGTACTAAATACATTAAAAAAAAAAAAAAGGAAAAGTACCGTATCATTTTTATTCCTCAATTGATGTACATTTGTTTTTTTTCCAAGATATAGCTATGACAAATTGTGTTGCTGTAAATATGGGTGTACATATTGCTGAGGTAGAATGTTTTCAGTTTTTCTGAAAAATACCCAGGAGGAGACTAATAGCTGGGCTGAATGGGACCTCTAATCCTAGCTTTTTTGAGGAATCTCCACACTGATTTCCACAGAGGTTGTACCAGTCTAATTGCTCTGGCTAATGTTTCTAGAACTATATTGAATAGGAGTGGTGACAGTAAGCCTTCTTGTTGTGTTCCTGATTTTAAAGTGAAGGCTTTCAATTTTTGTCCATTTAGTATGATGTTGCTGTTTGTCATAGATGGCCTTCACTGGGTAAAAACTGTCTATTCTGATTTTCTGTATGATTTTATCATGAGTGTTGGACTTTGTCAAAACCTTTTACTGAATTTATGGAGATAATCATGTGTTTTTTTTATCTTGGCTTTGTTGATGTGCTATATTACATTGTTGATTTACATGTATTGAACAATCCCTGCATTCCTGGTGTCAATCCTACTTGGTCAATTCTGTTTGCTCATATTTTACTGAGGATTTTTGCATATATGTTCATTAGAGAGATTATCCTTTAGTTCTATTTTTTTTGGTTGAGTCTTTTCTTTAGTTTTGGTATCAGTATTCTTATCTCCAGAAATGAGTGTGGTAGAATTTTAGAATTTTTTCTCTTTCAATTTCATGGAAGAGTTTGAGAGGAATTTGCATTAAATCTTCTTCAAATTTCTTGTATAATTCAGCTGTGAATCCATCAAGATCTAGGTTTTTTGTTGGTAAGCTTTTTTTTTTTTTTGTATTTTAATACAGGATCTACAGGGTTTTACTATGTACATTGGACTCATGGTGATCCACCTGTGTTCAGCCTCCCAAGAGCTGGGATTACAGGTACACCACCATGCCCAGTCTCAATCACTGTCTCAGCACGCCCCATGGGGGGGCGGGCACAGCATGCTGGGGATTGAACCCTGGCCACTGTGTCTGCCTAAGCAGATGCTTTAATCTGCTGAGCTATTTGGCTGGCCCTTGTTGGTAGGTTTTTAATTACACTTTTGATTTCATTGGCTGATACTGAGTTATTCAGAATTTTTCTGTTTTCTTGATTCAGCTTTGGTAATTCATATGTATCTAGGAATGTATTCATTTCTTCTGTGTTTTCCATCCTGTGAGAATAAAGATTTTGGAAGTAAGTATTGATGATCTTCTAAATTTGTATGGGATCTGCAGTGATTTTACTCTTTTCATCCCTTATTGCATGAAGTTGAATTTTTTCTTTCCTTTTTTGATAAGGTTGGTTAGAAGTTTATCAATTTTATTTATTCTTTAAAAGAAGCAACTCTTCAATTCATTAATTTTTCCTATTGTTTTCTTAAGGCTCCATTGCATTAATTTCTACTCTGCTCTTTATAATTTCCTGCCTTCTTTGAGCTTTGGGCTTGACTTGCTCATCTGTTTTTAAAAGCTAGAGGTGCAGCAGAAGGTTGTTTATTTGGGCTTGTTCTGTTTTCCTGATGCAAGATTTTACCACTGTAAATTTCCTTCTCAGGACTGCTTTCATTGCGTCCCACAGGTTCGGGTAAGTTGTTCTTGCATTTTTGTTTGATTGCAAATATTGTTTAATTCTTTAATTTTGTCTGTGACCCACTGATTGTACGGGAGGTTGTTTAATTTATATGTGTCTATAGAGCTTTTGTGATTTCTTTTGTCAGTAATTGCCACTTTCATTGCACTATGGTCAGATAATGTGCATAATTCCTTTACATTTACTTAAGCATGTTCTTTGTGCTAGTATATGGTCAATTTTAGAATATGTCCCATGTGTGGGTGAGAAAAATGTGTATTCTGATGTTGTTGGGTGGAGCACTCTGTAAGGGTCTACCAAGTCCATTCTTTCATAAGTTTGGTTTATTCTTTTATTTCTTTGCTGATTTTTTTTTGCCTAGTTGATCTATCTCTTTGTGACAATGGGGTGTTCAAGTCCCTCAGTACAATTGTGTTATTGCTCACTTAATTTTTCATGTCTGTTAAAATTTGTCTTGGGGCCTGGGAGATTGCTCCATGGAATAAGCACTTCCCTGACAAACCAAGGACCTGAGTTCAATCCCTGGTTCTGCAAAAAAAAAAAAAAAAAAAAAAATGTTTTATATAGGTGGGCGTTCCTATACTAGGTAGATATATATTTATGATTATTATTGCTTCCTCTTGCAGTTTTCCCTAACAAGTATGTAGTGACCTGCTTTATCTCTTTTGATTTTTTCTTGATTTGAAGTTGACATTATGAGCAAACAGAATAGCTACGCCTGCTTTTTTCTGGGTTCCTGTTGCATAGAGTGTTGTTTTTCATCCTTTGACTTTCAATCTATGAATTTACTTTCAGTTAAATGTGTTTCTTGTATGCAGCAGATTGCTGGATTTTGTTTCTCACTAGCAGAACACTCATTCTGCTAATGTTCTTCTTTCAGTTGATGAATTGAGGCTGTTTATGTTGATGATTATAACTGATTTGTATTGGCTTGTCTTTGCCTTATTTTCCTGCTCTAGGCTCCTTACTTTTCCCTTCTGTATACTTGCTTGCACAACTTGATGGTTCCTTTCAATTGTTATTCTTGAAGAAGTTATGTTTTTTTTGTCTCACTCTAGAATAGCTGCCAGTACTCTTTGTAGGCTTGGTTTGGTGGTCATGAATTTCTTCAGTTGTTCTTTGTTTCATAACAAAGTATCTTATTTATTAATTTTCATAGATAGTTTTGCAGGGTACATAAGTCTGGGTTAGAAGTTGTTTTCTTTCAAGACCTGAAATTCTTCACTCCTAGCTCTTCTTGACTCTATGGTTTGTGTTGAGAAATCTGCCATCTTCCTGACAGGTTTTCCATTATAGGTGTTCTATTTCTTTTCTCTAATATTCTGTTCTTTTGCTTAATTTCTGGGATTTTGATTATTTTGTGTTTGGGTGTATATTTTGATTATGGCAAATTGGAGCTCTATATGTCTCACTTATCTGTATGTCAGATTCCTTTTCTCATGCTTGGTAAATTTTCTGTTACTGCTTCTGAAAATAGTTATTTTATATCATTTGTGTTGACTCCTGCTTTAGGTAAATGGTAATATGTTCTACATTTTAATTAAGTAGTTTATAGAGGTCCTTTAGCGGTGACAGGGAACCTTTGACTTGTTTGTATCATTGAAAGCTCCAAAAGGTTTGCCATCACTGTCCTTAGGTAACTTATTGGTGTCTTATTATTAGGTCTGATTTTGTGTGAAAGAGGTAAATGTTTTAGCAAAGAAATGATCTTTTTATTCTTCAAGGCTGAAAAAATATTAGTGAAATGTTTAAGAACCTTTAATATTTAGAAAAACTTAATATTATATGTTTTATATTCTCTGAGACCAAAATAATTACATCTAGCTAGTCTCTGCCATTGTACCTATCTTGAGTACTTCTTCCTAAATCTTGAAGTCTCTTCCTAAACTGCTGTTTTAGTATTTTACTATACACAGTACAAACCAAGTAGAAGATAAAATACAGAGGCACTCAGTCTTTCAAGTTCTATCAATTCTTTTGAATCTAGTTCTTAAACTCCTCATACTGCCTTGGCAGTAAGTTGGACAGTGGTCATTTTGTCTTGTTAATTAAGTCTATTCCTGTCAATAACAGGTTTACTGCTATTTTTAAATTGCCCACTTAAAAAGTTTCATTTCTACAGACATCTGAAGAGTTTAAAAAGGTGATAAGTGTGAATTGAGATTGAGTATAGTAAGAATTCTGAATTTATGGGGAATTCACTGTGGGAGGAAATGAGAGAGGTATTTTTTATTTTTTTACAAATTTTACATATTTGAGCAACTCCCTAGAGCCCATGCCACTAAGCCCACCGTGAGTGAGAACTTTTGTTCTTCCAGCCCCTGATCCACCTGAGCCCAGCCTGGTTAGTGTGAGGGAGAACTTTAGGTTTCCCTGCCCACCGCACCGTCTGGAACCCCTACTCCCAAGCCCGCTGAGCAAGTGAGAATTTTTGTGACTCTTCCAGCCCCTGATTCAGCCCAGCATGGCCCGGTGAGTGTGTGGGAGAGCTTCGGTGCTCCACAGTGCTCCCTGGGCCAGGGACACAACAGAGGGGAACCACAGGCTCACAGTTGTGCCAGAAGGGCTGCACCAAAAAGGAGCTGAACACAATAGCTAGATCTAGGCCAGGCATAACGGGATAATCTCAAAATTAATAGACTGCCACCCAAATCTCATTACATGCTAAGGTTGTAACTGCAGCAAAGCTCTACACCAAAGGTCAGAGGTCAGTGCTATACAAAATGATAAACACGAGCAAAATGGAATTGCTGGGCTTGGTGGCGCAGGCCTATAATCCCAGCACTTGGGAGGCTGAGGCAGGAGGATTATTGTGAGTTCGAGACCAGCCTGAGCTACAAAGTGAGCTTAAGGCCAGTCTGAACTGCATAGTGAGACCCTGTCTCAAAAAACCAAAAAAAAAAAAAAAA
Source organism: Ctenomys sociabilis (assembly GCA_004027165.1). Lineage (NCBI taxonomy): Eukaryota > Metazoa > Chordata > Mammalia > Rodentia > Ctenomyidae > Ctenomys > Ctenomys sociabilis. Next base: position 17,967 of record PVKA01026632.1, read on the forward strand.
AAAAAGCAATCTCATGCCTCTAGTCCACCAATGACAAGTATAGAGGACACTAGCTCAGCTGAAATGAATGAATTAACAGGCAGAAGCAAAGAAACAACAGCAGAAAGGTATAGAGGACCAGAATTAATGCCTGAAATAAAAAAAAGAAATTTTTGAATACATAGCATCTGAATGAATCAAATCCAGAAACATATGGGGGAAACCCAATGCCCACCCAGAACAAGTGCAGAGAACACTATTAACAGCATCGCAAACAAAGAAACAACAGCAGAAAGGTAAAGAGGAACACAGAGCAGAAATAATTTCTGAAAAAAAAGAAAAGAAAACTTTGAAATCATAGCATCTGAAGTAGAGAATCAGTTCTGGAAATATATGGAGGAAACCCAATTTGGAAAAAACTCTGCAATAAAATAATTAATATCTACCTCTAAAGAAGACATTGGCAAAATAAAAAATAGAGAGATTAGAAATATGATGGATTCCTGGAATGAGCAATACATGAAAGAAATAGATCACATGAAGCAGAGTCAAAGAGATATAGAAGAACCTAAAATCTCAATCATGAGTCTACAAAACCATTTAAGTGAAAGTGATGACACAGTTTCAGATCTTGGAGACACAGGTGCAGCTAGTGAAAAGGTGAGAAAGGATCTCTTAAAAACAATGAGGATGGAGGAAAAAATAATCCGTCACCTGCAAGATGATGCCAAGATGAAAATGTGAGATTAATAGGCATCAATGAGAAAGAAGGAATCAATACAAATGATACAAAAAGAATATGGGCACAAGTGATAGCAGAAAACTTCCTAAATATGAGGAAACAATCCAACATTCAGGTAACCGAAGCATACAGAATGCTTCAACCCCACTAAAAACATAACGAGACATATAATAGTCAAGATCCCAGAAATCCAACACAAGAATAATATACTGAAAGCTGGTAGAGAAACAGAGCAGACCACATTCAAAGGAAAACTCATCAGAATTAGAACTGACTTCTCTTCACAAACCATGAAGGCAAGGAGAGCATGGAGCAGAGTACTTCAAGTCCTGTATGAAAACAAATTGAAGCCCAGACTACTATATCCTGCAAAACTCTCTTTCAAGTTTGATGGAGAAGTGAAATACTTCCATGGCAGAGAACAACTAAAGAATTTCATGATGACAAAGCCATCCCTACACAGGCTACTGAAAGATGTTCTAGAGAGGGACCCTAATTACCAGAACTCCATGAAGGAGAAGAGAAGGAACCCACTAAATAGGGCAAATAATTTAACACAGGACAAAAAGGAATAAACAACAGGTAAATAACAAGACAATCATGAGTCAACTGATTTCAATTTTAGCCATCAATGTAAATGGACTGAATTCACCAATTAAGATAAATAGACTGGCACAGTGGATCAGGAGACAAAACCCAACAATATGCTGTATATAAGACACACACTTAACTCAAAAGGACATCCATAAGCTTAAAGTCAAAGATTGGAAAACAATACTGCATGCCCAGCACTGCAGAAAAAAGCAGCAGTATCAATCTTTTTTTCAGATAGTCTCAACTTCAAACCAAGAATGGTCAAATGAAATGAAGAAGGCACTATATATTGGTTAGGGGAAGAATTCAAAAGGAAGAGGTAACAGTCCTAAATATGTATGCACCAAACACAGGAGCACCCAACTATGTAAAACAAATCTTAATGGACATGAAAAATCTAATCTCCAATACCACAATCTTAACAGCGCCTTAAATACACCCTTATCATACAAAGGCAGGCCAACCAGACAGAAAATTCACAAAGTAGTAGAACTGAACCAGAGCCTGGAACAAATGGATTTGGTGGACATATACAGAGTGTTCCACCCAACCACAGCTGAAAACACATTTTTTTCAACTGCACATGGGTCATTCTCTAAAATAGACCACATACTGGTCCATAGGTCATGCTTAAGTATATGCAAGAAAACAGAAATTATCCCATGCATATTATCCAACCACAGTGCAATGAAACTGGAAATAAACTGGAAAAGAAACCAGAAAAAAACCCCTAAATACATGGAAATTAGACAACACCCTACTCAGCAATCAATGGGTCACACATGAAATCAAACAAGAAATTCAACAGTAAATTCAGCAATATCTACAATTCAATGAAAACTTAACCACAATTTATGGGATATGATGAAAGCAGTTCTCTGAGGGAAGGTCATACTTATGAACTCTCACATTAAGAAAACAGAATGGGAACAAATAAACACCCTAATGTTGCACTTCCGACCTGTAGAAAAGGAAGAGCAAACCCAACCCAGAGCCCAGACAGGAAGAAATCGTAAAGATTAGAGCAGAAATTAATTCAATTGGGATGAAGAAAGCAGTTCAAAGTATCAATGAATCAAATAGCTGCTTCTTTTACAGACTAAATAAAATCGATAGGCCCCTAGTTAAGCTCCTCAAAAAGAGGAAAGAAAAAATTCAAATGCAAGCAATAATGAATGAAAAAAGGGTGAAATCACCACAGACCCAGTGGAAATGCAGAAGATTATCAACTGCATTCTGAGAATCTTTATGCTCACAGAATAGAAGACACAGAAGAAATGGATACATTCCAAGAAAGGTACAAATTACCAAATCAAGAAGAATTACTGAATCAAGAAGATAGAGCAACTCTCAATAACCCAATAACAGCTAACGAAATACGAAACATTATAAAAAGCCTGCTGACAAAGAAAAGTCTATATCCTGATAGAGTCACAGCTGAATTCTACAAGAAATTTATTGAAGATATAATTTCTACACTCCTCAAACTCTTCAGTGAAATTGAAAAGGAAGAAGTCCTCCAAAAATCATTTCTGGAGGCAAATATGATACTGATTCCAAAACCAGGGAAAGACACAACTAAAAAAGAGAACTACAGGGAAATCTCCCTCATGAACGTAGATGCTAAAGTCCTAGCAAATAGAATACAGCAAATCATCAAGAAGATCATATACCATGACCAGGTAGGATTCATCCCAGGTATGCAAGGATGGTTCAATATTTGAAAATCTATACATGTAATACACAATATTAATAGAGTGAAATCTAAAAGCCACATGATACTCTCAATTGACGCTGAGAAAGCTTTTGACAACATCCAACACTCATTCATGCTCAAGGTCCTACAGAAAATTGGAATAGATGGACTCTACCTTAACTTGATAAAAGCCATCTATGACAACCCAAAAGTTAATATACTCCTAAATGGGGAAAAACTGAAATCTTTTACTCTTAAATCAGGTACAAGACAAGGATGTCCTCCGTCCCCTGTCGTATTCAATATAGTTTTGAAATCTAACTGCAGCCATAAGACAAGAGGGAGAAATAAAATGGATACAAATAGGTAAAGAAGATGTTAAATTATCAGTATTTGCAGATGACATGATACTTTACTTGGAAGACCCAAAAAACTCCAGCAAAAGACTTGTAGAATTGATATAGAAATTCAGTAGTATAGCAGTATACAGGGTCAGTACTCAAAAGTCAATAGCGTTCCTCTACACAGATAACAAACACACTGAGTGGGAAAGTATAGAAACAATACCTTTTACAATAGCACCACAGAAAATGAAATACCTTGGAATTACTTGACCAAGGAAGTCAAAGATCTTTTCATGTAAAATTACAGTACTGTAAAGAGATTGTAAACATTAAAAGAGAAACATTCAATCTCCTGGAAGCAAAAGTAGGAGGAAGTCTTGAAGACATAGGGGTAGGCATAGAGTTCATGAACAAACATGTATTCGTATGGGAAACACTTGAAAGAATTAACAACTGGGATCAATTCTTATTGAGAATTTTTTGCATGTCAAAGGAAATTGTCAACAAAGTGAAAGGACAACCCACCAATTTCAAAAATTCCTAACTAATAGGCACTGAGACAATGGTCTGCTCTCTAGAATATATGAAGAACTAAGATATTTTAAGGCCCTCAAATTTAAAGACCCCATCCAGAAATGGGCATCTGAGATGAACACATACTTCTCAGAGGACAAAATTAAAGAAGTGAATAAATATATGAAAAAATGCTGCACATCACTAGCCATCCGTTAAATGCAAGTTAAAACTGCACTGAGATATCATCTCACTCCAGAAAGAATGGCTATCATAAGGAAATCAACCAACAACAAATGTTGGAGAGGATGTGGGGAAAAGGGAACACTTCTCCACTGCTGTTGGAAATGTAGACTGGTGCAACCATTGTGGCGATGAGTGTGGAGACTCCTCAAAACTGTAGGACTGGAAATCCCTTTCAAGCCAGCTGTCCCCCTACTGGAAAGTTTCCCAGAGGAACTGAAAACATCATATCATAGGGATATATGTGTACCTATGTTTATAGCAGCATAATTTGTGATGGCAAAATCTTGGTAACAACCCAGATGTCCCTCACATGAGGAATGGTTGAAAAATATTTGGTATTTTTTGTACAATGGTGTATTACTAGGTATAAAAAATGATAAACTTGAAGCATTTATATTGAAGTGGATGCTACTTTAAGATATACTCATAAGTGAAATAAACCAGACACACATGTGCAAATATCGTATAGTCTCCCTGCATAAAAAATCAAAAGAAGAAATACAAATAGAAAGGTATAACAACAACTAAAGAATTTAGACAGATAGTGTAAACTGACTTGCATATTTTGCAGGGTAATAATCGGCTTCTCTTCTGGAAGGTTAACAACCTAAATTCACAAGTCAGAGTTGGAGAAATAGAACAGCCACAAGGCCAGCCAACATTTTGGCCCTAGCCTTTCAAGGTCAGCAAAGACTCAGGGCATAGGAGAAGTTGTACTGTAACATGAAACTTAGTTATCCCCCAAACTTTCTGATCAAGGAGATTATAGAGCCAAATAGTAATGCTATCGATGATCTATAGTGTGCCTAAGGAAAGTCACTTGGAGAGAAGTCTTTCAGGCTTTCACAGAGAGCAAACTGGTCAATCGCTGTGACTCATCCACATGGCTGAGATTGAGACAGGATCTATAAAGTGAGGTATGGGGTTACAGGATAAACTCTGAGGGCACTTGACTGACCTCATTAGATAGAAAAGTTATATTTTTTATTATATAGGTCAGGCTTTATCTTGGTCTAACCATCCAGCAGAAAATTATCAAAATGTGGTGTATAAAGTAAGGTCATAATAATAAGCTGAGCTGTAAATTGCTATAGTCACCAAGTTCTTTAGATAACCCACTAATAATGTGGGCTGCTGGACTGCATTGGATTGTTTTGCTGAATTCAAGCACCTATAATAATTGAGTGACAATGGAACACCCATCCCTGACAGGACTGAACAACAAATGGGATACAAAGGAAGGACCATTCTGTGTTTGTATTAACAGTACAGTTAGGATAAATATACACTAGTTTTGTGTAATTCTATGAGAAGCATGATTTGCACTAATAGTCTTTGGACAGTATATCCAGTCAGCTTCTTGTACTATGGGTAACAACTAGGAAGATAACAATGTAAAGAATATTAATTATTTAAATTGTAGCATAATTCTGCTTTAAAAAAAGATAAGTATATAGCTACATTGTCTTAATTCACTGATTAGAGTTGTCTGCTCTAATGTGTTTGTAAATAGAATATCATATATGTAACTTGTACAACAAAAAACCACTATGAAAACAATATGCAGTGTATTAATTATTGAATCTGTCCTGCTAATTTGATTTGAAACTTTCTCATTGCTGTTTGTTCATCAATAAAACAAAAACAAAAACCAAAGTTTACATATTTCATAGAGGGCCTCACTATGCAGCTTGGACTTGTAATGATCCTCCTGTTTTCAGCCTCCCCAGTGTGGGGATTATAGACATGTGCCACCATGCCCAGTCTTGGTTGCTGGCTCAGCATGCCTCTGCACATGATCAGCTCAACATGTCCTGCTGGGGATCACACCCTGGTCCCTGTGCTTGCTTATGCAGGTGCTTATTCCTCTGAGCTATCTTGCTGGCTCTCGAGAGGAGTGACTTTAAGGTTCATGTAGAGACATAAAGAATTCTTAAGCTTTCATTCCCAGAAAAATGGAACAGAGTTTAAATTATATAGTTGTGTGAAAATGGGTATAAGGTTTATTTGGTTCGTATTAAACAGTTTTGTTTGGTGCCTTTTTAATATTTAAATGTGCCACTTTTCCAGTTTAAATGAAAAATAGGTGAAGATGAGGTGGAGCATGAACAGTTATGTGGGCATTGTGGAGGACAGATGTTGTGCAGGGGTGACCAGCTGAACACAGTGTGGCTTACAGAGGAAGGAAGGTGAAGAAAAGGGAGGGGAAGAGATGCCTAGGAAGAGGCTCTTGAGAAACCATTTGTTGAATGGATAACACTCCTGTGCATCTGTGGAATAGACAGGGCCAGGGTTTCCCAGCAAATGCTCAGGTTGTTTTGTTGATGCTGAGCAGAGTCTGAGGTGTGAGTGTGGCATTCATTGTGACTGAGCACAGAAATGGAAAAGGATGTGGAAGCACTCTTAGCTACAGAAGTTTGTATGAGTGGAGAGAGGAGGAGGCAGTAATGTTTGTGAATGTGTACTTGATCAGGTCGTCTAGTTGAGTCAGGTCAGAGTATCCTGGTAGCCCTATCTCTTTTTCCCCTTTTCCTGAGTTATCTTTGAGTTTGAACATGGGATCTACTTTGTAATACAGGGAGGTTAGGTCTAACTGTGAAGAATCTGGGATAGGTTATTAAACCCCACTTGTACCCTTCCTGGCTTGTTCTGGAGATGCACCATGGTTTTGTATTTTTCCTGACCATACCTACTTTGTTGGGGAGTACTTAGTGTTCTAGATCTTTTGTCTCACCTACTGAAACTGAACTGTTCACTGTCTGGTGTCTTTTAATGTCTTCTGATCAATTGTACAATCATTCATTCTTTTGTGTAGAGTTAATATATAACCCCTTCCTTGTTATATATTTGCATTAAAACAATCCATAGTATGGCAATTCAGAGAAATTGGAATTTTTTGCATGCCTTTGGGCCAATATTAAGATGGTGATATTACAGTGGATTCATAGTACATGCTTACAGTATTTTAGTGATGTACTTGTATATTAGGGTTTTACCTCTAATATAGAGGTGCAGATATAACACAAGAGGTACAAATGTGCAAGAAATTACAAAATTGGCTTCCGATGGTCAGTTGCACAATAAGATGAGGAAATGTGCAGAGGGCGTCTGCACACCTGACACTGAAGGATTCAGTTCCAGGGTCTGAAGCTCACTGCAGTGTTCTGTGCAAGTCTGTGTCAGTTGGCCGATGGGGCGACGGGAGACTGAAGAATCTGTGATGGAAGCTGAAGATTGTGTGATAGACAGCAGAAGGATCCAAGCAGGAGGATGAAGAGTCTACGCTGGAAGCCAGGAGATAAAGTCCAAGCTCGCTGCGAAGACTGAAGTTCCTCTGAGGAAGTGGAATGAAGAATCCTTCCTTAACCCCTTCATATTCCCTTTTTGTGCTGAGTCCCTCTGGAGTTGGCCTTCCCAGACCTAGGGTAAGTCCTTTCATGCCCTAGGGTGAAGGGCTGCCCCTCCCCACAAGGGCTGGGCCTCCAAGGCCCAGGGTGTGGAACTACCAAGGCAGTCTGGCTAAGATGACATATACAACCTATCAACTACTACAACTCGCTAAAAGAAAAAAAGGGTGAGAAATGACAAGATATGATGAATATATTCCTGGAGTGTACATGAGATGGGACCTGTTGTGAGCATTTATATTTTATTGTATGAGCTACAAAATGCAAACCAACTACTTCCTCTGGTGTTTACCTGAACAGGCAATAATGTTTTGCAAATTTATCAGGAAAAATTACTAATCTTCAAATTACTGATAGATGGCAAACTATTGCATTTTATGAAGAGCAGCAGGAAATTTTCAAGAGTAGTTTTGACTACAGTTCTCTCAACAATAGGGACACATTCTTAGATGATTTTGTCATTTTGTGAGCATCACAGAGCATGCTTACAAAAACCTAGATGACCTGTCTACTGCACACTAGGCTGGATGGTGTAACCTTTGTTCCTGGCCTAGAAACCTGTGCAGCTTATTGTTGTACTGAATCCTGCCACTGTTACACAGTGGTACATATCTGTCCCTGGATGTTGTAAAGATGCACCAAAAATATGGTGTAAAAGATAAAAAATGGTGCTCCCATCAGGCACTTATGTGGATAGAGCTCACAGGGCATGGAATGGCTTTAGGGGAGGCAGTGAGTGGGTCAGGAGTGGCTGTTACGACCAGGACATTCCTGTGTATTCTGTACATTTTATAAGCACTATGCTCTTAGCCTATACTAACTTTATAGTTTTATAGTAAACTAACCTTAACTTATTGTGACTTTTACTGTAAACTTTTAATAAATGAATATGTTTCAAAAGTGAATTTATTTAATAATCTGTACTTTTTTCATCTGCAGTCTGTTTGGAGGCACATTACCATGGTGATCTCTATATAGACTTTTAAATTAAAATGTATGATTTTTTTGTACAAACACTTAACTTAAAACAAATACATTATACAGATATAAAATATTTTTCTCTTTATTCTTACAGATCATTTCATTTTTAACATCATTGTTTTAATTTTGCTTTTACTAAAAACAAAGACATAGACACACGTATTGGCCTGTGCCTTCACTGGCAGGGTCATCAATATCACTGTTTTCCACTTCCAAGTGCTATCCTACTGGAAGGTCTTCCAGCACGGGAATGTGTACAGGGTTGTCACTTCTTGTGACAGTAGTGCTTTTTTTTTTCTAGAATATTCCTGAAAAACCTGCTAGGCCTGTTTGATAGATAACTTAAAATATATATATATACATCTATATACATATAGTGGTATCTTGGTTCATAAATGGTTTTATTTGTAAACAGAAGCATTTGGCATAATTTTTTGTTTTCAAGCTTTGCATCAGATGTCAGACAAGACATCTTTATTGCACAAATAAAGTTCATGAACTGAGGTGCCACTGTATGTAAGTCGAAAGAGCATATTCTAATGATAAAAAGTAAACACATGAAGCAGTAACCCAGTTTATTATTATTATCAAGGTTTATGTACCATACACACTTGTGTGTGCTGTACCTGTTCACCATTTGCAGTGCAAGGTGATTTTTTTTTTTTATGGCAGTGTCACCACAGACATGATCTGATATTGTACTTCGCTGTAAGTTCTTAGGATGGCTTTGATGCACTAAGTAAAAGGAATATTTCAGCTTTATTATAATCTTATGGACTACTATTATATATATTATCTGTTATTAGCTGAAATAATTGTTATGTGGTATGTGACTGTATTTGCAGTTGTTGCTTTTGACTTTAATTTCTGAGTTCCCTGCACCATTAACTGCTGATTTGACATTGTTGATTGGTTGAAGATTGATCTTTTGGATCCCATGTGAATGTCTTGACATTGGGTACTATGTTAAGTAGATATTGCCAGAGGAGCTCAACAAATCATCCTGTGGGATGAAATAGTAACTACAAAACACCTCTTCTGACATTGATCCCTGCACCACTCCCCCAGTGAGGGACATTCTGGTAGTTTGGTTTTGAGAGATGAGTTTTGATATGTGCTTTAGTTCATCTGTTAGAACTGGACTGCAAATTACTTACTCTTGAGACTGTCTTTTTTCTTCTGGCTCTAGGTACTCTGCTATCCAGAGGTGGTAACAGTAGGGGCATTTGAAAGTAAAGTGATGGTGTTGTAACATCCTAGTGGCCTTCCAGGTACAGCATTCTTAGCTGCCTTTGCTTTACTGTATCTGTCTTCCATACGATGGTAATCACCCATGTCATTGCAGGCAGTTTTTGTATCTAAGGAGTGGACTACCTTAGTTCCACAACCTTCTTTGCCCCTCTGATGGTTTTAAGTGCTGGAATTGATGTGACTTTATAAATGAAATCTTCCGATAAAAGATATGGCTATTTATCTCCCACCCCATTTTTTCCTTTCAGTTGTGATCATGTTGTGGACCACAGTAATGATACGAGTGCTTTATATATAACATGCCCAGTGGCTGAGAAGTATGTGACATAAGGAAAAAATTTTAACTGTTTAGTAGGGAGCCTTGCCCAATAACAATCCTGAGTATGTGGCTTCTTGCTTTCAATCTTGCAGTATTACCATGGTATTTACTGAAAAAAAAAAAAAAAACAAGGCTTAGTTTTTACAGGATATCTAGATGACTGGGTAAGATGAAATAATTACTCTGAGAGTTTAATTTTTTAAATATTCTCTTTACAGATGTTTGTTGGCTACGCTTGGTAAATTTAAAAGCTCAAACTTTTGTGCATCAGAGTGTGCTGTTCAGGCTTTCATACCAAACACAAATGTGATCTGATTGCCAACCACCCATTCTCATGCTGTATGTACACTTTTGTCAGCCCCTGGGGCTTGTTTAATACTTCTATGTTTGTAGTGATCCACTGAACTTTGTTTTATAGTAGACTCACAGAAATGGGAGGACTTTTAGAGGTAAGCAAACTCAGTGATTTTTAAAGCCTTTTTTCCCCTGCAAAGGGATGACAGAAGCATTAAAATATATATAATTTATCCCATTGTATAATCCAGAGAAAAGATGACCTGATTCAGAGAGGAACAAAGATGAGAAGCCAAGGCCTTTATCATTTCTCTGCTAGCACCCCAACCCTTGAGCCATCCCAGGGTAGTGGAGCTCAGTTTGAAAACTATAGCTCTGGAGACGTGAACAGATTACTAAGTATTGTATAAATTCTCCCAGTACTAATTTGCCGTTTAGTACTTTCTGAGGGTAACATTTTCAAACAAAACTTCCCTAAGTTCTTTCTCTGTGTTTATTTGTAGTGTGAATAAAGAACAGGCACTATCAATCATTAAGAAGCTTATTGTGTATTTTGAATAGTAAGCACAACTCATGTGTACTTCAAGTACTTTGTGTAGGAGAGGCTTAGAGATATGTATGGCTTTTGGTTTCATTTTTGAATTTTCTATGTAGACCAGTCTGTCCTTGAACTCATGGAAGTTCTTCTGTCTTAGCTCTTCTGAGGGGTGATCATAGCCATGTGCCTATAACTTTTTTCTGTTAATGAAAATAATAGAAAAAATAAATAATTATTTATTGATGAATGTGGTATCCAGATGGCACTGAAAGAGGCTAGGATGTTCTACATGAGTTAGACTCCAGTTGAATAAAATTAACTTTGAAGGTATAGTTTCCTAAGAAGTAGTATCAGCATCCCTTAAAACGGTTAGAATACAAGTTCTTGGTCTGTACTCCAAAACTGCTGAATCAAATCAGTCAGAAACTGAGGCTGCTGCTGAAGCCCAGGATTACCTCATATGCTTGTGGGTGATTCTGTAGTGTGATACAGCTTGAGAATTGCTGGTGGTAGCAAGCCCAGTGGTGATGACAATGAGAGCTGGCCTGGGATGCCTTATCCTGCCTCTCCCCCCTTCAATTTCTTGGCTTGCCGTGGAAATTTGATATTCAATTTTATGTGAAGACTCCAGCAAGTTTAGCTTCAAAATGAATCCTGTCCTTTGGGCTTCTATTAGGTTGGTATCTCTTAGCTTCTTTTATGTGGAAATTCTGAAGCAGCCACAGGATATGCATGAATACTTTTTTATGTTATCCTAGTTGCAAACCTAGTTGCTTCCTAAAGGAAGGGATTTTTCTGCTTCACGTATGAGGGCCCTCCCTTGTCTGAATACTGCTAAGGTACTGAGAATGAAGACTGTTTCCAAGGAGGGTCTGATGGAAGATTTCCCAAGCATAGCACCTATGTAACCATGATCATCTAGCTCAGAGTACTTTGTTGTCATTATAAGCCCTCCTTTTCCCTATGTCTTTATGCCTAACTAGGAGTCATACAGAAACTTGTAATGGGATTCCTAGCTTGGGATCCTACCTCTGATATCAGGAAAATAAGTATTGGGCTGGAGGAGTAGATCAGGAGTAGACTGTATGTCTAAGCTTGTGTGAAGCCATACATTCAAATCCCAGCACTGCAGACAAGCAAGTTTTTCTTAAATATATAGATATACTTTTTTTTTTTTAGGTGGAGGGTTTTGTAGTTTTTATCAGATTCTGGAAAGGCTCTATCATCCTTCCCTTCCTTCTACCTTTTACATCCAGAAAACTGACTAACCATTGCTTTAGTTGTTTTTTGACAATAGTTTTAACATGCTTCTGCAGGCTTGGTCTGCTGGTGGTACATGTATTACTATCCCATTGGGTGGCTTGTGCCGCCTGGTGGAACTGCCTCATGCTGCCTGGTAGAATGGCTTAGAGATGTCCTGCGGTGAAGAATGTGCATTACAGTCTGTTGTGAATATGTTAAAGAAATTTTCTCAAAGCTTGCAGCCATTTGAACTGGAAGAACTTTCTGTTCAGATATGGCCAACCCTACCTTAGTCTTGTCTTCCTCAACTGTTATTATGTACATGAAGTATTCTGATTCTATAGTTGTACTCTTCTGTTGGGGGAAAGGGTGTGCCATAGTTGTCATCAGCTCTAATGCCTTCGAATAGTGGTTTCCAGAATACCCAATAACTTCTGGTAAGTTTACTTTTCTTGTCTTTTTTTTTTTTGTTGTTGGTGCTTTTTGATATTATTTGTAAAGAATACAAAATAGTGATAGAAGAAAAAGCATTATACATGATTCAAGATTTCACTAAACAGAGTAATAGGAATCCAACAATGGTTGCTGTATTACATGATACTGTGTGCAAATTACTTTTTCAGACTACCAGACATTAGCGTATAAGTTTTGTTTAAAAAAACAATAATTAAGAAGTTATAAGAAATTCAAGATAGGAAAAAATATCAGAGTTAACAAAAATTGTAAGCATTGACTGCTCCTTTCTTTTTTTTATATTCATATAATTAAAATTCTCAAAGTAGAAGGGAGTAGGCAATAAATATTTAAAGATTTAAGATTTCTGAATTTAGTTCAACTTATAATACCACATTTCTAAGAAAAATGAACCTTTTGCACAAGAAATTTAAATAAAATCATACCAAGATACACAAAAATCAAATTGTCCAAAACTTATTGTGAAGAAAAAAATGATTAAAGCATATACATAAAAATATTAGCTATGGAAGAATGAGATTAAATAACATCTTATTCCACATTAGAAAGAAAAAAAAGGACCAAGTGTGTAAGAAACTAGACTAATTAAAGGACTGTAAGAAAAAAAAAAGATCTATCCTCTTTGAATTTTATACTTAGCAAACATACCTTTGAGAACTAAAAGTTGCAGTATGATTCTGGATGAACAATAAAGAGTTCTCAAAGTGATAGTTATACAGGACTATGTAAAATATATTAGATGAACCCTTATTTAAAAGGTCATTGAAGATTTCTATGAAATAGTACCAATCTTATGTAGGGTTATACATATATATATTTTTTCATATATATGTGTGTGTATGTGTGTATAAAAGACAGGGAAGAAGTAATATAAAGTCAACAGAAAATGGAAATATACT
>PVKA01026633.1:0-31488 GCA_004027165.1 Ctenomys sociabilis
CTGAGTTGGCTGTACTGAGCCGGCCAGCTTGTGCTGGGTCCGGGTCTACAGGCCGTAAATCAAGAAGGCTACGAAAGGTCCCTCTGGTGCAGTGGGCCTGGAGCCCTCACTTATAGGCCTGGCTGTGCTGGATTTCGGTCCATAGCGTGGGACCATGGATTGCTGAGAAATGTCCCTCCGGTGTGGCAGGCTAGGAGTTCTCACTCCAGGCCGACCTGCACTGGGTCTGGGGCTGTGGGGTGGGACCAGTAATCACCTGGAAGTGTTTCTCTAAAATTGTGATAGCGAGAGAAAATTGAATTATTTGTTATAACTTTTCACACTTTTCAGTATTCCATTCACTAGTCATGTGTTTTGTTTTCCTTCCTTTTATTGCTGGAACAAGATACCCAGCACCCAAAATCAAGGAAAGAAAGGTTTATTTAGCTAACAGTTAGGGAATATTACAGTGCATACTTGGCTGGCTCCAAGACTGGCACATAGCAAAGGGCAGAAGTTCATGGCGGTAGAAAACAGCAAAGAGCAAAAGGGAGGAGCAGCTGTTGCAGCAGCTAGCAAGCCTCTCTCCCTTCCTTATACTGCATTAAGATTATCTGCCCCAGGGCAGTGTAGCACTCACACCCATAACCCCAGTATTGGATTATGAATTAATCACAAACTCTCGAAGCCTGCCCCCAATGACTGCATGAGGCTTTGTGGAAAAAACTAAACACAGACTATAACATCATGGAACTTTGTAGTTTCATTTTATTTTATTTTTTTAATTTTAAGGAGAAAAAATAAAAATAATGATAAAACAGGCTAGTAATTTCATACAGAGTATATAATTTTTATAGTCTCTTACTCTTAGTAAAAGACATAGGCATGAAATATTGTCCAAATATTATTAGCTCAAACTTTTCTTTTCAATGGACTAAGAGAAACGAGCTGTATAACTATCTCAACTCTCTTGTATATATAAATATTTATACTTACATATACTTTTTGTTTCCTTTCCCCCTTCACAATTTCTCTTTAACATTTTCTTCCCAATGACCAATACCTATTGTATATTTTGGATCTTCTTTACTCTTTCAGCTTCTCACACTAGTGAGACAATATGATGTTTACAAATGTGAGTCTGATTCATTTCACTTATGAGTATGCTCTTTGATTGCATCTACATACCTGCAGAAGTCTCAATTTTATCCTTCTTTAACTTTATAGTTTTTCTAAGCAAAATTAGAATGCATCTTTTCCCTCTTGGTTTTTGATTATGTTAATGTTATTTGGTAGGGAAATGATACATTTCTTTTACAGTGTCCTGAAAAGAACATGTTCTGGTTGACCATTGGTCTCAAGAGGAAGATGAGAGACTTCTGAGCAGAGTAATCCCACTGGCTCATGGGCATATCAGCAACAAAATAAATAGTTACGATTTTATGTGAATGTCTGTTAAGCAATATTAGGCAAGCGTTGATCAACTGAGTAAACCTGGAAAAGATACATAATAGTGATGATGATGAACTAAATGTTCACTTAATTATATTGAATATTTCCATAATGTAATTTTTGAACTAAAGTACTTTATCTCATGTCACATAAACTTTATAAGACATCATGAGACAAAACCTCTTGATACCTCCCCTGTACCAATGAGAAACTATAGGAAATAAAAAGGTTATATATCTTGTCTAAGCCACAGAACTGCAAGAGAATTGAACCTAAGTGTCCTTATTTTGTTCAAAAGATCTGTTATCTTGGCAATTGTTTGTCACATTTCATTATTCTCAGTAATGACAACAATAATAGAACAGTGCCAGCAACTGCTGTTATTATTTACTCAGTGCCTATTAGGCATCATGATCGGGTTAGGTGCCTTCCATGGTACTGTAGGCATTTTCCAGGATGTTCTCAGTGATGCCTATCTGCTGGTGTTCATGCCTCGTATAACTCCCTCTTCTTGAACGTGAGTTGGGGATACTGATTTGTTCTTGACAACTCAAACGTCAAAAAAATGACAAAATGTCACTTAAAGTTGGCTTACAAAAGACTATTTCTATCTTGCTTTTCTCTCTCTCTTTCTCCCTCTCATGCCTTTTTCTTTCTGATAAAATGAATAGCCATGGTGTCAGATCCCCTATGCAGGGGCCCATAAACTCAAGGAGTGTTCTAACTTACAGCTGATAAGAAACTGAAGCCCGGCTTAATATCTCAGGAGGAGTGGAATCATTTGAACAACCATGTAAAGAGTTAGAAGTATGTGCTTCACAGCCAAACTTTGAAAGGATTGTGTCTTTAGTTAAACTTGATTGCTATCTTGTGAAAGACCCAGAGCCAAATGACTCAGCTAAGTTACACATGCATTCCTGACCCACAGAAACTGCAAAGACATAATTGTTATTTTGTGTCATTAAGTTTGTGGGGGGACACAGTTTATTAACAGTAACTTTATATTCTATTTGTTCTTTACTATAGTCTTGGGCCTATAGTTTAGAGGTGGAAAAATAATCTTGAAGCCAGATCATATGATATTTGAAATTAATTCTAAACATTTGGAGAACTATGTTTATAAATTCCCTTGAACAAGTCCGTGGTAGGATCTAAACTTTTGAGAGTCAGCACAGGTAATTGTCTCAATGAACTTTTCTGCAATAATATATCTCCCTCTAGTACGTTATGCTCCAGTAGTAGATGGCAGTTACCATTAGTTATTCTTTCAAAGGAAGGCACAGTAGATACCTCATACATTCTCTCATATTTGGCTGGAACTGTCAACAGCATCCTTTATTGCAGCAGCTGTTTTACAGTAACACAGTTATTACATCAGTGTCCCAAAAGAATATGAAGCACAGAGAATGAACACTAGTAGGTTTCTAGTCCAAGTGAGACTCTGTAAAATGCCCAGTGAGCCTTATATTGTGTAAAAGTTGCTAAATTTTTCTGGGTTTCATTATTTTTATCCTTCAAATTGGTGTAATACTGTCCTCAAAGGACTCTTTTCAGAAACTGGATAATATATAGAATTCAGTGCATGCTGAGGACTTATTTTATATACCAGCTTGTATTAACATGTGTACAAGGGAAACGAAGACAATATATTAGTTATCTGTTTGCCTACATTACACACATCTCACTTAAAAAATACAATGGATTTTACTATTGTTATTCTGAGAGTATAGCTTTTGATTTCAGAGTATGGGTATTGAGTTTTAGATTTTGAGTATTGTAGAGAGAAACTGACATATTAAACTTACCCTGATGATGAGAGATAGGGTTTTTGTTTAGAAGGTTGATCCATCAGTCATGCTAAATGCTGCAACAAGCAGCTCCCAGGTCTTAGTGCATACTCACAAAACATATTCTTCATTGTCTTGTATTCCATTGCATTCAGCAGAGAAGACTCATTTGTGAGTCTTTAGTTCTGAGTCTCTAACTTATTCTGACTACTTGAGTCTTTTACAGTGAATGGAAGAGAACATGGAAGATTCCAGAAGAGCTTTCCATGGGCTAAGCTTACACAGGACAAACATCACTCCTGCCATTTACTGTGATGTAGAATTCAGTCACATGACCATCCTGTTACCTCAAAAAGAATCTGGAAATACATAGCTTAGCTTTGTACCTAGGAAGGAGAAGAAAGCCATTTGATTAACATATATCATTAAATGACATCCAAGGGATAGACTGTGGTCACCTTCATCAAGATTCTTGACTGAGGTGCAGCACCAAGATAATGTAAGGAGTGTTCGGGACTGAGGAGTCCCCAGAGTAGAACACCCAATATAGAAGGGAATGCTGATGTGGGTTGGTTATCAGACCTTTGAGTTTTTAAAGTAAACAAGAATCTGGTAGCTTACATGAAAAATTTTAACAATTCCCTTTCATTTTGAAAATTGATGTACAAAATCATGCACTTTCAGGATGATGTGGTACGTATGTGCATTTCATAATGATCACATCATGAATCATGACTTCTTATATCCATCAGCTCACACAGCTTTCATATAATCTGGGAGCAGTAACATTCAAAATCCTCCCTTCTAGATGATAAAATACATATTAATTGTTGCTATTAATTCAATAAGGCATTAGACTTATTCTTCCTATTTGTATTTTGTATCGATTGTCCAGTCTTTCCCATTTCCTAACCTTTCTCACCTTTCCAAGTTCTGTTAGCCACCATTTTATTTCTTATTTTCTTTTTTTAAAATGTATTTAGTACAGGACCTACAGAGTCTCACTGCATAGATTGAACTTGTAGTGATCCTCCTGTTTTCAATTTACCAAGCCCTGGGATTACAGGTGCGTGCCACTATGCCCAGTCTCAGTCATAGTCTCAGGGTGCTGCCCCAGGTTCAGGGCTGGCACAACATGCTAAGGATCAGACCCCAGTCCCTGTGCCTGCCTAAGCAAGTGCTTAAATTCACTGAGCTGTCTGTTAGGCCCTCTGTTACTTACTTTTATAGGATCTGATTTTTACAGATGAATAAGATCACTTGACACATAAGGAGAGTCATATGGAAAGAAAACTTTCTCACAGGCTTTCACAGAGAGCAAATTGGTCAAACAATGGCCATGACTCATCCACATGGCTGACACTGACAAAGGATCTACACAGTGCAGTAAAGGGTTACATGATAAACCCTGAGGGGACTTGACTGACCTTATCAGATACAAAAGTTACATATCTTGCTATATAGGTCTTCTTTTATCTTGGTCTTAACCATCCAGCAGAAAAGTATAGAAACAAGAAATATAGAGTAAAGCCATATTAGTATGCTGAGCTGTGAAAGGATCTAGGCAACAACTTCTGTGGATAACCCACTACTATTGTGAACTGTTGGATTGTGTTGGAGTGTTTTGCTGAATTCAAGCACCTATAATAATTGAATGACAATAGAAAACCCATCTCTAGCAGGACTAAGCAAAAAAAGGGATACAAAGGAATGACCATTCTGTATTTGTATATACAGAATAGTTAGGATAAATATGCAGCTATTTTCATGTAATTATATGAGAAGATTTGCAGTGATAGTGTTTGGACAGGATTTACTGTCTTCTTCTTGTACTATGGATAACCACTCAGAAGATAACAATGTAAAAAGTATTAATTATTGAAATTGTCCTATAAATCAGCTTTGAAAAAAAAAGATAGGTATACAGCTACATTCTCTTAATTCAATGAATAGAGGGATCTGCTCTAATAGTGTTTGTAAATAGAATATCATGTCTGCACCTTGTACAACCAATAACCACTAAGAAAACAATATGCAATGTATTAGTTATTGAATCTGTCCTACTAATTTGATTTGAAACTGTTTCATTGCTATTTGTTTTTCAATAAAATTATGGAAAAAAAAATAATGACAATAGAGCCTGAAAAGAAAAAGATCACTTGGCATATTTGCTGTTTTGTGTCTGGTTTATTTCACTTAAAATAATGTCTTTCAGGTTTCTTTGCATAAATTCACTTCTTAAAAAGTAATAGAGTGCATGGAAAAAGCATATATTATTAACCCTCTGTATATGCAGATTTCACACATGCAGATTCAGTCATCTGTAAGGACCAAAACTATTCAAAGCAAGATGGAGCCAGACAAATAGCTCAGTGCAGGGACTGGGGTTCGATACCTTGCATTTAGTGTTGGCTCTGCCCCTGGAGCATGCTAAGACTCCTACTGAGACTGGCCGTGCACACCTGTAATCCCAGTTCTTGGGAGGCTAAAAACAGGACAATCGCTAAAAGCTGGATCTGTGTAGTGAGACCTTGTTTTAAAATACAAAAAAAAAAAAAAAAAAAAAAAAAAAAAGTAAGATGTATCCATTTCATGTGTACTTTTTTTTGTCCTTCCCTAAACCATACAGGACAACTATTTAAATAATATTTACAATGAGTTATTTTCTATAGATAATCTCAATGATAATTAAAGTTTCAGGGATCATAATTGTGGAGCAGGTAACAGATAAAGGAAGTCACAGGAGACAGACATGAAACAGAGCACTGCATCAATACATTTCTAAGAAAATTTTTAGGAAATATTGTATTTCTTTGTACTTTTTGATCAGCTATAATGATAAGGCCAGATGTAGCTGCAAGGGAGCCCAGTAAAAGTGCTCAAACTAATGGTAGAGTTTCCATTAGTCTGTGCATGAATTAGCTTTTCTATAAAACACATCACCTTAAAATTTAGTGGAAATTACAAAGTTGCGTTTAGAATGCAGTTATCTGGGTCGGCAAGACAATTTCTCTGATTCAGTGATTCTGGCTTTAGCTGGACTTCCTCATGTGTCAAATGACAGGATGTTTTATTCCATTTTGCATGGTTCTCCTGGCATGACATGTACTTCATGCAGTTGGCATGGGAGCTATGGGCTTTGTTCACCCACCTGTATTCTCACCCTTCAATGGGCTACATAAGACTCATTAAACAGTAGCACTAGAACTGCAAGTGCAGTAAAAAGGGGCAGGTTTCAAAGTGAAAACATTTGCAAACCTCTGCTTGTGTCATATTTGCTAATGTGGCATTCTCAAGGGTGATTAATCTTAATTCCGAAGATCAAGAAAATACTTCACCTGTGGAGAGGAAGAGACAAATTGAACTTTTCTACACAATAGAATAACAGAAGAATGAATATTGCAACAGGAAAACCAGGAGTCTCACTTTTATCATGGAAATTGTTACACTATTTCCACCAATGTCTATTGTTCCACACTGGTTATGACTAATATCCTACGTTCCATTTTCACCTGGGTGTGTTTCAAGACACTTAAAATTCCACACTTTCATAACAATTTGTGACCTATCTCCCACACATTACATAGCTAAATAAAAATTGCCTTTCCTATGTTGTGTGGCATGCCTGCCTTAGCCTTTTCAGTTTGTTACTCCATCCAAATAGCTGGAAGTCATTCTTGACAAGTTCTTTTCTCCCACATTCTCATCTTTTAACCGTAACTGAGATCTGTTGGCTTCATTTCCCGAGTCTCTGGCATCTGCTCTCGGGTCTTTCTCTCCGTGGCCACCACCCTTGACCAGAGGGTGTGGCATCCATTCTTGGCTCTTGCAATTTCTTTTTCATAAAGTGATGAAAATACAAATTTCATTGTGTCACTCTCCTACTTAAAAATCTTTCATTACTGTCCTCTTATTCTTGCTATGTAGGTAATAGCTTACTATTTCCTGCAAGATTCTGCATGATCTTTCCCCTGCTATTGTATCTTTAACCCTCTAAACTCATTGCCACACCTTGCCTCAGAAGAAGGCAGAATAATATAGTTTTAAAATGACAGATTAGGACCCATGGCTTGACCAACTGTTCCTTGGATCCACAGCCTCATCATTCTTCAAGAGGCAAAGGAGGCTTCTTTGTGAGAAGATACTTCGAGTCCTTATTTGTGACTTTCCATATTAGGCAATAGAAATAGCTGATATTTATCGAATGCCTATTTTATTATTATAATTATAAATTTTTTTGGCTAAACTATGGATTGAACTCAGGCCCTTGTGCTTGCCAAGGAAGCGCTTATTCCACTGATCCATCTTCCCAGCCCTCAAATGCTTATTTTATGTACACAATTTAATTAACTCTGTATAACTATCCTATGAAATGGTATTATTGCTTTTTCCATTTTGCCATGACCATGATAAAGATGTTAGTTATCATCTCGGGGATTCAGGTAATATTAATTCAAATCCATATTTCAAACATAGAAAATTGTTCATTCCAAGTAAAAGTTTCTATTAGCATGCTTCTCTTGACTTATGGGTAATTCGAGGGAGCTGGTTCAATACAAAAGTGAGGAGCTTTAAGTCTGAATTGAAATGGAAATACTGAAAATTGGCACATCCAAATTAGCCACAAATGTCTAAATAACATAAGTTACATTCACGAACCTTCAGGTGTTTCACTGATAGTTGCATGCCCCTAGGAGAGATTTCTTTTGGCTTATTGTGATAGCTATCATATCCATCTATATATAGTCATTGTATATATTCATGCAAGTCTTTTTATACCTTTGTAAACACACAAGCGAACTAACAACCAGCTAGTGGCTAGCTTGCAGAATATATAGCTTATATAATAAGACCATGGAAAAACAAAATACACATAAAAGTTTGAATTCTAAACAACCACAAAATGGCTTTGACAATATGTATAGGTATAGAAGGTTTATCCATTTTCCAGTGATAATTCATAAGGTATAAACAACAATTCTTGTTCATTCTGTGTCTCCTCTTTACTGGAGATTCAAGTCATTGTCCTGTGTCATTAACTAAGTCTTACCAGAACGAGATAAAACTTCCTGCCTTAGAGGGGCACACTGCGTCCTATCACTAGAGTTGAGACCTGCAGTAGTCAGAATGTCTCCTGAACCCCATTTATACTTTAAAAAATGCATTTGGTTGTTACAGAGTTTCACTACTCAGCTAGGACTTGCAGTGATCCTCCTGCTTTCAGCCTCCCCAGTGATGGAATTATAGGCATGCGACACCATGCCCAGAGTCCGTGGCTGGCTGCCCTGGGAGTGGGGCTGGTATGGTATATGGTGCTGAGGATCGAACTGCAGTACCTGTGCTTACCTAAGCTTGCCTGAGCAGACTTTTAAGTCAACTGAGATATCTCACTGCCCTCCCTATACTTTGATGGTTGGCGTGTCCTGTACCGCTCGGAACAGGACATTTTCCAAATGTAATCATGGCTAAAGACTTTCAAGTGGGAGATCACCTTGGATTGTCTGAAACCACTCTTAGCATATTATGAGCACTTAAAAACAAAACATTTTTTCCACTATAAACAGGGAACTATTGCAGACTGAAAAGTCAGAAATATTTCAAGTAGGAGATAATTGCCATGTTGGAGATTGAGCATTCCACATCCTGGGACTAGAAAAATGTTTCTGCCCCTCACTGATTACAGAAGAGGAATTGGGGACATGTATTTCAACAACAAAGAGATGGATTCTTCCTTCAACATGTAAGGTAATAGAAGGTGGTTTTTACAGACTCCTGCTATGAGCTCACCTAATGGGTGGCTTGATTTTGGCCTCTGATACCCGGATCAGAGAAACCAACTGAGGCTGTGTGAATCTTGTGCTAACAGCAACATATGGTAATAGAGGTGATAAACTCATGATATTTTGTTATGACAGAAACATGAAATCATCATAAATCTTTCCTGGGGACCCTTTTCCTGACACGACTGAATAAGCCCAAAATTCCTTGGGAAAAATGAATTTTCTGAGCACAGCTGTATAATTGGAACAAAGCTGAAATGCATTCTTAGGGACAATTTGGTGAGGTCTGTGGCAAAAGACCAAGAAAGCCTGAGGTGGACCTTCTGCCAGTAGAACTTCCTCAAGTGACCGTCAGTATAGCCCTGGCCTCACCAAGAGCACAGGAGTCCATTGAAAAGATAGTGGGTGCACATCATCAGCTGGACACTGGGGAACTGTATCACCAAGGTGGAAGGTAAGTGCCAGGCCCTGGAAAATGACAGAGGATTATCTTCCTTATGGATAAATTTTGTCCTTCATGCTGGCAGGCTCCCTGGCTGCCATCTTTGAGATTTTCAAAGAGAAGTGACAAGCTAGAGTTAGACTTAACTCTACAGCAGGCTCTATCATTTTTCACAGCCTATTCCTCATGTTTGCAGTCTAGGGGATAATACAACAGATTTTCTACAAACTTTAAATGACCAAGTTTAAGGAGAGCCTATATTAAAAAGATGAAAGCCACCAGTGATGGTGGCCAACACTGGCTGCTAAAGAAGGTTAAGACATTTTTAAACAAAGCTTCAATGAGTTACATACATACATGGCATTAGGGAAACTCCCACATTCAAGTAAGGACTTCCTGTCTTAAAAGCAGTAGCCTGGAGGATCACCTTTATGAAGCACCTAGGTTAAAAGTACCTGGAAGTCTAAAAGTTACTCTTTACAAAGTATCAAATGGATTCTCCCCATGCCTTTTAAAATAAGGATAAGCTCTGGACTACACAGTAGTCATTTCCATTAAATAGCCAGCTTGAAAAAAAAAAAAAGAAAAAAAGAAGCTTTGAAAACTTCCCTCACAGTATCTTTTCATATGTTCTTTGATGTCTTTGGAGTGAAGAGAATACATTAGTGCCTTTTAGCACGGCAGCCAACTCTCTCAAATGTTCATAAATGGCAAAGGACTGAGTCGCACATTGACTTCATTTTCAGAATTCTTATATTAAGACTTTCTGTAAAGGACTA
This sequence comes from Ctenomys sociabilis, assembly GCA_004027165.1. Taxonomy (NCBI): domain Eukaryota; kingdom Metazoa; phylum Chordata; class Mammalia; order Rodentia; family Ctenomyidae; genus Ctenomys; species Ctenomys sociabilis. The sequence continues at coordinate 10,220 of PVKA01026633.1, forward strand.
AAAAAAAAAAACAGTAGAAACAGTGCTGAAGTTTGAAATTATGCCTTCAGTTTTGGATGTAATCAATTTCAATTAAACAAATGGTATCACTCAAGTTGTTTTCTTCAGGACAACAATGCATGGCGTAATATAGCCCATGGCCAAGGTGGTGACCATGTGTTGGACACCTGGCGACTCTTCTGGCAACATGAGAGAAAAGATTTAGTCTTGACTCTAGAGAAAACCTACCCTTCTTCCACGGCCTGTCCCCGTCTTCTCAGTCTATTAGATATCTACCCTGTCATAAGTTCTCTTTTCCACAGAATGTTCATGCTGACCATAAATTCCCTTTGAGGAGAGATTTCTCAGCCTTTTGATGGACAGACAAGCAAGCAAATATATATCAGTGTAATGTATGCTCAGGGCTGTTTCTTAAAACAATAAAGCAGTGCCCTTCCTTTCTTTCCCCTTGCCTTAGAGTAAGATGCAAACAGTGTTCACAGAAATGTCCAAGTTCCTGCCATGTGTATGATACTGGTGTCTGAAAGGAGAGTGGTGCAACAAGATGAAAGGACCATGATTGACTTGCAAAGAGAACACAGGTTCTGCCATCTAACTTTGCCTCTCCTGAGTTATGTGTGTGAGAAAAAAAATTAATAGGTGATCAAATCATTATGATTTGGTATATCCTAGCTTGCTGGGCATAGCTCTTACTTCTCCCTAGGACACAAGGTCCTTCTATTGCCTCAGTGACTGCCAGCTGCAGAGCTTTACCTAGCCCTACATGCATCTGCATACCATTAATCTAAAAATTGTTGTATTAGTGTGCTGTTTCAGGCATCCTGTTGGGCTCAGAGGAGTCATGCCAACGGTTCCAGCACTCTCCTTGTTCTGTGATCCATTTTCATGGAGCTGGTCAGCCCCAACATTTCAAGATAAGCCACTCTGAAAAATCACTGCCTACCCTCCCAGGAAAACGGTGGATCTTAATGTTGGTTTTCTAGACCAGTGGTCCACAAGTCTGTTGGAAATCAGGCTGCACAGCAGGAGTGTAGGTGAGCAGAGGTTCTGTGGATACAGCTTCTCCCCATCCTTGCAGCACTGCCAACCTCGCCCTCCCATCAGCTCAGCCAGGCTGCTAGATCTTCATAGGAGTGAAAATCCTCCTGTGAGTGCTGGCTATGTGTGCAAGGAACCTAGGTTTAGGCCTCCTTCGAGTCCTACCAATACCATTCTTCCCCTCCTGTCTGTGGAAAATATGTCTTCTTAAAATCAGTATAAGTACCTGCTTACATATTAGGGACCAAGAAATGGATCTAGATCTATTCTAGAAAATGGATCCAATGGCAATTAGGAAAACATGATTTCTCCCAGTATCTTTCCAAATACTAGGCTCAAAGCCACTGTTTCTGATTCCTGCATTCCAGGAATTTCTTTAATGACCCTCATCCCTGGTTTCAGAAGAGATGTGTATGTCTTGAGAAAACTTTAGGACTTTTAGTTTTTAATCTTTATTGATTAACCATAGCAAGATTTTTCTTTTCTTTTTTTAAAAAGCTAAAATTTGACTTAAAATAACTTAAAAATTATTAAAGTTAATGATAACAGAAGGGAATACTTTTCTAAGTCTTTACAGACCTAGCAACATTTAGAAATAGAATGTAGTGTTTAAAATAAGCATGCAGCCAGAATTTAGATATCTAATTTTCAATAAAAGTGTTTCATAATTTCAAAAGACTTACGTATCAGGATATGTAAACGATGATTATTTAGAGTAAAATATATGTGCTTAATCCTAGTGATGAAAATCAATTAATCCCCTTTTTGAATTCTTAACAGTTAAAAAAAATTAAAGTCTTAGAAACTGAGACAGCTACTACTGTTCAAGGACATTCATATGTTTTGTTTTATAGGGAGTTTATGTTGTATTTATATCTGATTGGAGTTATAAAAACTTAACTTATTGAGAGCTCCTGGGAACATACACAGAGAAAGACTGTTTTTCTTGACTCTGTTCCTCTTGTATAAAGGGTGAGAAATCTTCTATTCATAGTTTAACACCTTTGTGTGTGCACACACACCCACACAACTTTGTACAGATAGACAATTTGTTCATACAAAGTTCTTCAGGGAAATGGGAGCTTTTTTTTTTTTTTTTTTTTTCAACCAAGTGAGTATAAACAGAAAAATCAGGAGAGCTAGACAGACGTTGTTAGTCTGTTTACTTAATTGGGTGAAAATGCACTTATTTGCTGAAAGTTTGTGTATGTCTATATTGCTTTGAGTACTATATACTTAATGTATATAAACTATATATTGATCAATTGACCAATATTTACTTGTTATTAGTAACAGCTAATCATATTTCTGGACTTGTCTCTTCAGCCTCTATTTCAGCAAGGTCAGAAGGAGATTATGTCCCTGAAAATCCATCATAGGGTCCAGAGGACCATGATGACGGTGACAACAAAAATAACAATGGCAGCAGCAACAAGGAACTGGCTGGTAGGGGAGAATTATTACTACACCGAAAGTACTGTTTCAGGATGACTCGGGGTGTGCTTTTTCTTGCCTCAGTGCTAAAGACACCTGGAGCCTCTGTTCTGCTCCAGCAGCCCAGTTCTAGTGTAGCTTTTCCTCCTCACCCTCCCCTCATTGTCCTGTCTTCCCAGTAGCATAGCAAGCTTGTGCAGAAAAATCAAGTTCAGGTAGACAGTCCTGTGATTAATTATGGGATACCAGACTTCAGTTCTATGTTGGTCACCAATACATGTTGCTCTGGTGTGAAATAGTCTTTCTTGGAGGCTCATAGGTGACAGGCTTGGTTACCAGGCTGTAGCACACTGTTGAGAGGCAGCAGAGCCGGTCATCGTGGGAGGAAGTGACATCACTGGGGTGTGTTCCTGAAAGGGCTATTGAGATCCCTGCTGGTTCTATCATTTTTCCTGGATATCATGAGATAAGTAAGCTTCATTTGTCATGTTCCCCTGTCAGGGGAGAACACATCCAAAGCCAAAGGTCCCAGAGACTTTGCGCTGCAAATGTGAGCCCAGTACATCTTCCTTCTCCTTAAGTTGCTTAGCTCAGGTATTTTGTCAGGATAATAGAAAGCCGACTAACACTGATGGCTGGGTTTGGTTCTATGTTTGGACATTTGATAAGCATCTGCACTTAAAAGGAGAAAGGGATTTTATAGAATATGAACTTACCAAAGGGGTTTCTCAGGCCTACATAAATTTGTAATGGCTCAGAGATCAAGTGTGAAGTTCCCGAGGAGAACAAACAACCCAAACCATCTGGCATCTGTGGAATCAAGGCAACTTATCCACAGAAGCCAGGAAAGCAGCCTGAAGCTCAGCCATTTCAACCAACAGCTTTAGTTCAGCCAAGATAGCAGAGTGAAAGGCTCACGTGTTCAACGAGGCGCTGTCCCTTGCCTCGGATTCCAGACACAGGCAGCCCACTCGAGGGCTGCTGCTGACATCCACTCAGGGGAGGAATTTAACCCAGTCCCCACTAGGATTTCAAAGTGATGTGCTTGTTAGAATGAGGATGCATCTCATTCTGAGACTGTAAACTACTGGTAAAAATAAAACTAATATCAAATCAGTTATTATCTTGGGGATTACAGCATGTCAGTGGGTGAGGTTTTATTGATGGAAGTATCTTACAAACATTACTGAGTATAGGGAAAGCCAAGCTGCTTCAGGCACCGTCTGTGTGATTCATCTTTGCACTGACCTGGAGAGGGACAGTTTTGAATTCTATTCAATTGTTGTTTTTAAGATGAAATTGCCCTTAAAATAGGGAGGAAGATAGGCCACACCGAATGTGAATACCCTTCCATCCCACTGGATTTCTGTTGTCTGTTCTTGCTCAGCACATGCAGCAGAGATTGCTACTTGCCCAATATCTGCTCTCTCTGACCCTCAGCAATGGACACAGGCCAACTGGAATGAAGATTTCAGGTCCATCCCTCTTTCAGCCAGAAGTGAGCTAAGTTCTGAATTTGGGCCAATGGGCTGTTAGCATAGTGTTGTAAGGGCATTTTGAGAAGTGACCTTAAAGGGAGAGATGGGCCCCTTCCCCCTTGTTTCTTCTCCCGGTGGTCGGCAATGGAAGGAGCAATGGCTCACCCGGTTGATGCAAGCCTTGCCAAGATAGTAAGATTTGGCAAGCTGGAAGGAGCTCCGACTTTGTGGAATGGAAATAATGAAAGGCAAGCTACTAGGTGAGCCTGAGAGGAGACAGTGTCGGGTTTTCTGTAACACTACAAACTAACACCAGATATATTCCAGTCTGCACTCCACACAAAAATGCCTCTTGTCCTAAGGACACACATTTTTCAGGAATAACTATTTCTTATATTCTAGATCCTATTTATAAAATAAAGTATTTTGACTGAAGTCCAAATTTTGGTGACTTAGCTATCTTGCGAAGGCTCATTCAATAGAATTAGGCAGATCAGATTGTCATGACAATAACATAATCCATCCAGTATTTGTATAAATTATTCAAAAGCAAACTTCATTACTTTTTTGATTAACCATTAAAGGTAGACTTTCAAGTTGAAAAGTAACAAAAAATGTAATGCAAAAAAATTCAATCAACTCAGCTATCCTATTATATCCTTTAAAATAAATTAAAAAATAAAAGTGTAACATGAGGAATGGTTGAAAAAGATGTGGTATTTCTATATAATGGAGTATTACTCAGCTATTAAGAATGATAAGCTTGAAGCATTTATACTGAAGTGGATGCCACTTGAACATATACTCATAAGTGAAATAAACCAGACACACATGTAAATATCATATAGTCTCCCTAGTATAAGAAGCAAAAAGAAGAAATACAAATGGAATTGTACAACAACAACTAAAAACAATTGAGTCAGATAAGGCAAAGTGAATGGCATATGCTACAGGATACTAATCAGCTTTTCTTCTGGATGGTTAACAACCTAAGTTCACAGATCAAAATTGGAGAAATAGAAGAGCCACAAGGCCAGCCAACATTTTGGCCCTAGCCTTTCAAGGTCAGCGAAGACTCAGGACATAGGAGAACCTGTACTGCAACATCATGAAACTCAGTTGAGTTCGAAATTTTCTGAACAAGGAGATTATGGAGCCACAGAGGAAAGAGATCAAAGTTCTACATTATTCCTGGGGAGAGTCACATGGAGAGAAAACTTTCTCTCAGGCTCTCAGGGAGAGCAAACTGGTCAAGCATTGGCCATGACTCATCCACGTGGATGACACAGACAAAGGATCCACTGAATTTAAGTGCATCATTTTGGAGTCCAATTTCTCCTGACCTATAGTGAAAAACATATTTGCAGAATCAATAATTTCAGTTTGTCACAGGAAACGATATAGACCAAACATTCCTCACTTTCTTTCAAGATTCTAATGACTAATATTAATAAAAGAGTATAAGAAAATTGTCTGATGATAAACTACATGATTTTTTAAGAAATGATACCTGACACAAAGTGGATATTGGATGCTGTGGATGCATGTATGTGGTGCTCATGATGCAAATATGAAAGGTGATATCTTCTTTTATTTTGCATCACTGCTAGCACTTGATGTGTATCTCTATCCTGTTGCTCTATACCATTGTTCTATTATTGGTTCACAAACTTCCTCCATGAGTAGGGGCTTAAAAGTGACCAAGCACTTTGTGTGTGGTGTGTCTGACAGTTAGGTGAGTGCAATGTGCTAGATAGCCTCATCCACGTGGCCAACAGTCGGGGTATCTTCATCTCTCTCAGCTGTTGATGGAGCTCCACTTCCCTCTAGACAGATGAATAGGCTTTTTGGGCTTCCCGATACCATGGTAGTTTGTGGGTAGTCAGCCTTCTTATAGGGGAGCCTCATTCTAAGAGTGTGAAAACAGAGGCTACTAGGACTTTTCAAGACTTCAGTGTGAGACATCACTTTGGACAGCATTGGCTCTGCCATATTTCATTTGTTGAGGCAGGTTATGTGGTTAGGCATTAATACTTGGGGGTGAGGGCCATTGTGGGAAGATACTGAAGAGAAAATAAAGAGACATTTGCACTTATAGATTTTCTGTATCTCTGTGTCTACCTGGCTATCTCTGTATGTATGTGTCCATCCATTTTTTGGTCATTCCTTCGTATTTCCATATACATCACATAAGTGTGGCTTTTCAGTTATAAGAAAAGCTTATTAAATCACTCAGCCTTTGATTCTTGATCTTATCTGGGAATGATGGTTTGAAGCATCCACAAATCTTAGCATTTCATAGGACGAGACTACCTTAAGAGGTCATCTCACTGAGCTTTCTTTTGTTTAGATGACAGAACAAAAGCTATGAAGAACTTCCTGTTAGACAGAAAGTCATTTACTCTGCCTTCAAGACAGCATTCTTCAGTCAAGTGGCAGTAGCTCGTTTATCCTCATATAAAAGTGGACGATTTGACGGTACTTTCTCAGTTGAGTAGCACCTTCACAGTGTATTTATTCCCTTGGGTTTTTGCTATTGATTGGTGTCTAAGGTAGACTAACTGCTTACACAAGTTCTGATTCTAGAGGCAAAGAGTTAGCATGCATTGGTAGCTGTGGAAGTTTCTGGGGGTCATGGAAGGCACCTTATATTAAGAAATCATGGGGCTGGGGAGATAGCTCAGTAGAATAAGCCCTTGCCTGGCAAACGCAGGTTCCTGAGTTCAATCCCTGGTACTGAACAAAAAAGACATCTCAAATATAAGAGATAAGTTTCTGTGGTACTATACATATAATCAAACAAGAGAAAAATGTGTATTGCAAAATTCTCAATGATTCACTCAGAAAATCTGGCTGCATTCACAGGGTTGCATGTGCATGAATGTAAATGTCTTATAAGTAAATTGGTGTTGACTTAATTAACTGGTATGAGTCCACATAAACCTGTATTCTTTCTTCTCATTGAATTAAGTGATCCTCAATCTACTAAGTAGTTTATAATGATAAGGAAACAAATATTTATGTCCAACAGGGGGATCAGACAGATTATGTATGGTATAGAAATACTATTCACCTTGCTGCTATTACAGTTCATATTACAGGAAAATATTAGATACCAGAAGGAAGTGCTCAGGGAAGGGAAGTTAAAAAAATAAAAATAAGGACTTTCAGTGTGACATGAGCTCTAGTGATGCCTCCAGTAGCTGGAGAAGTATGACACAGCAAAAAATAAACAAAAATGCAACCACATGTGTTGATAGAATGATATCTGCTTCATAAACTAGAAGCAATTTGTCTTCTTTTCTTTTTTTTTTTTGGCCAACTCAAGCTGCCCTAGAGACAGGACTGGGGTGACAACTACAGTCTCTGCGCTTGGTTAAGCAGGCTTTATAGTCTGCTGAGCTGTCTTGCCGACCCCTGCATTTTCACCTTTTCTATAATTAAAGCTATTATTTGTTATCCATATGAAAGACATTAAAACAATAAAATACCTTATTAGTCTGTCTATTTCTCTCCATGCCTTCTCTGTTGTGATTTGTTTAAATTTTCCCTCTTTTCTTCTTTCTCTATTTACAATTGCTCCTAAAAGGTAGAAAAAGTCACGTGAAAATTGTGCTTGTCAAGAAATTTATTGTATTTTATAAAATTTTTTGCAAGATGGATGCTGACAATTAAAATTACCACAAAAGATAAAAGCCCCCGACAGGTCTGAATCCTTTAGGAGTTTGTTGACAGTGAGGTCCCAGGCATCTTGGGTACACCTGATCCTGACCCTTGCCTACTGGGTTCCTATCATCTTTGCATAATGCCATTGGATCCCAAGCCATCTTTGATCAATGTTTAATGATCAGAGTTTAGGTGGTAATCAAAGGCATCATGAAACAGCAGATATTTATAGCTTATGGCCAATTGAGGCTCTGCAGAGCAGCTTTTCCTCGGTGTGATACAGTTCAATTGATGCCATTGGCATTCTCCAGCACACAGAAACGTATCAAAGAAATCCACTATGCTTTGAGCATGAAAGCAAGGTAAAACACAGAGAATTGAGAAACTAGAAAACTTATCAGGACTGGGATCCACTGTCTGCCCGTCAGTTGGCAGACGCAGTGCCAGCGAGTGCTTGGCAGGATGGCGTGCGCATGCAAATGCAGGCCGGCCACACAGGCCACAGCAGGCTGTCCTCCAACTGGAGGATGTCGCTATTCAAGGGGCTGATGAATGAAACCAGAATTGCATCAACTGCAGTGGAAAGGCGGACAGGAGCAGGAGACAGCTGCGCGGGTGACCGTTTTACAAGCACAAGCTATCAATCAGAAGGCGTGAAAGGCCCAAATCCAGGGAAGCCAGGATCCCACCCCCTTGATACCAATCCTAATAGAGTGCCAGTCACCAATGCAAATATGTGGCTGAATCAGACGATGACAGGGCCAGCCTTGTCGTGGAATTAAGTCAGCAAAAAATTGTCCCTTGTTCCTACTTACAGACAGCGCTTACATTCAGCCTCAGAATATTTTCTGCAACAAAGGCTGTTGTGGGAGGCCTATTCTGGAGCAGTTTAGGCCTCTTTGAGGCAATTCTTCCAGTGCTAGAGCTCAGGTGGTCCTGGGTTTATCCCTTCAGCCACGGGGCTCAGGGACACCATAGGAAGGTGCTGAATGTTCACGACTGAAAAGGCTCTTTGGAAGGAGGCAGAGAGCAAGAGGTCAAGAGTGTGACTTTTGGAGCCTAGCTGCCTAAATTCAGACCCTCCAGCTATCACCTGGATTCTCTGTGGACTAGATTTTCTCCTCTGTGAAGTGGGTTCATGATCAGTTACTAAGTCTGTCTAACAGAAATACTATGTCAGATGTATATGTGACTTTTACACTTACATTTAAAGAAAAATGTTTAGAAATATTTTATTTACCCTGATATATATCACAAATGTTATTATTTACATATGCAATCAATATGAAGACATTACTAAGGAAATGTGAACCTTTCTTTGTTTCTTTTTCCTCTTTTGCAGTAGGCCTTGGAAATCCAGAGAATATTATTATTATTAATTATTATTATTTTGTAATTTAGGGAAGGGTCTGTAGGGTGTTCAGGGTCTCAGTGCTATATCAGATTCCTAGTGATCTGTTGTTTACAGCCTCCCAAGTACTGGGATTACAGGCTTGTGCCACCACACCCAGCCTCATTTGCCATCTCAGTCCACTGTGGAGGCAGGGCTTGGCATTGAAGGCCTGAGGATCGAATCCCTGGCCCCTGCATCTGCTTGTAGGTGCTTTAATTTGGCCAGCTCGAGAGTCTTTCTATTTTTAAGGCACAGACCTGACCCATTTTTAGTTCATGCCAGGAGAGCAGTAATGCATTCTGAATCCCCCAAAACTCTAGCCCACAAGAAGCACAGTTTTATTTATGGGATGCCTTGGGTGTTTGGAAAATATTCTAAAATGTTCCATAAATTGAACTGATCATATCCCAGAGGGCTAGGACTGAGAAGCTGGAGTTCTTCTACCAGAAAAGTAACATTCTCACAGAATAAAATAAAATCTTTTGAAAAGGTATTCTGATGTTTTAATTACTACAGTACTACTCATCTTAAACAAAAGTACATGGGGGAGGTTGTGGGCCAGTTATTTTTAGAGTCTTTTTAGAAAATAATATAATGGAGAAATAAGCATATGTATACACCTGGGACATGAATAAAGCTAGTATTAGCCATAAACAAATCATTAATCAGTACTGAATGTTTAATTCCAGAGATCCAAGAAGAGTCATCAGAAAGGCCCACCTTCTTCCCTCATAATGACTCTGTATTCATTACCATTAATAACATTAATAACTTTAAAAATAAATATGTCTACCCTAGAATGTTAACAATGATCATCTTCCTGTCTTCAAAAGTTATACGACCCAGTTACTTTGCACAGTGGGGTGCAGATACTTCAGGGAAAATAATTAAAATATTAATTAATATTTGATAGAGCATTTCTGATCATTATTACTTCATCATTATTGCTGTTATGTTGCAGAATATTGCTTTGTGCAGATCTGGCTTTGTGGAGCCTACATAAAAAAGAAGATCTGTTATGATTTTCATATTTATTAAACAACTTAAGCACCCAAGACATTAATGCATGATATGTCAGATAGAGCATCTCACAAGACTTAGCCACCAGAAGTACGTGAACTTGGCTTCTCTGTGGGCCTAAATTCATTAATCTGAAATGTTGAGCATACAACGATGTCCTAGACAGATGCCTAGATGGGAAACAGGTGAAATATCCACCTGAAACACGCACTTGGTTAAGTTAATCACTGATAAACTTTTGCGTAAAGTAGCGAATACTGTAGACTCTGGTTTCACAGTTCTCCCCAGTATTCACTGGTGGGGCTTACTTCTGCCATCACAGATCTCCTTGTGCTGGGACCAAAGGGAAACGGAAGCTGATGACATTACCAAAAATCAGGGCAAGTTCAATGAGAATGAAGCCCCGGTGCTTTGGAGCAACTCCTCATCTAGCAAAAGGCAAGGGAGGTGGCTGTTGTGACTTAGGACAGCAGCACAGACCTGTCCTTTACCATGGGCACAGCTCCTGGCTTGAGGAGTGAGGAAGCTGGGTTTTGTTTTCTTTGCTGCATATTTGCAAGACCTTTACAAAATACCTCTTTGATGAGAGAATATGTTTTCATTGAGTTAACACATGGATAAAGGAGACTAAAAAAGAACCCATTGAGTTATATGGATATATGTCATTCAAGTGCTTAAATTGGGAAGTTCTCGGAGAAGTATATAAGAAAATATAAGCAAGATCTCTGCAAAATTTCTATCTCAAGCATCAGTTTTAATTGTCAGCCCTTATACCTGAAGGGATTCATTTATTTACGTGATTTTTATGTTTTCTGGGAACAAGAAATATAAATATGTGTATATATATATATATATATATATATATATATATATATATATATATATATATATGTAATTTTTTTGTATTTTAGGGAAGGGTCTACAGGGTGCTCAGGGTCTCACTACTAGATTGTACTCAGAGTGGTCTGCCTGTTTACAGCCTCGCAAGAGCAGGGATTATAGGCGCATGCTACCACGCCCAGTCTCAATTGCACTTTCAGCACATCCTGGGGGCAGGGCCAGCACTGCAGGCCTGGGGAGCAAACTCCTAGCCCCTGTGCCTGCTTGAAGGTGCTCTAATCCACTGAGCTGTTTGGCTGGCTCTCTCTATATAATTTTTTTTTTTTTTTTGTCTTTTTGAGACAGGGTCTCACTATACAGTTCAGGCTGGCCTTAAGCTCACTTTGTAGCTCAGGCTGGTCTCGAACTCACAACAATCCTCCTGCCTCAGCCTCCCGAGTGCTGGGATTACAGGCATGCGCCACCATGCTCGGCTCTCTATATAATTTTTGACATAGGGTTTTCCTACGTAGTTCATACTGCCTTTAAACTCACTTTGTAACTCATTCTGACCTTGAACTCAGTGATCCTCCTACCTCAGCCTCCTGAGTGCTGGAATTATTGGCATTCACCACCAGACCCAACTTTCTGAATAATATTTAATCAATACATTCTAATCAGTAAATATTCATTTTCATCAAAGAAACCTAAAGATATCATTTCCAACTGAATAACTGGGGAAGACACTATATACCTAATGATTTTTCAGGATACTATCAGTAACATTTGATCTTAGACAAATAACTTTTTTATGTGTAGTTAAAATTTCCTTCTTTTTGTTTCATTTTAAGTTTTCTTCAATTTTGGATTACCATTTATTTATGCTTCTAATTTCTTTCTTTTTATATTTGACTATTATGGACCTTAATAGAAGATCAAAATGAAAAAAAAAAGTAATACAGAATAAATTAAAATTCACAGTAAATTTCATTTATTTTCATGTTGGACATAAGAGTGTTCTAGGATAGACATAGGAACAAATACATATGAAAGTCCACACTTAAATTCTATGTTCCATGTTCTTCTTTCTTCCTAATCTTCAGGCCCTTGAAAATTTTCTTTTCTAAAATTTTTTATTAATTTTAATGAAAAAGAAATAACAATGAAATAGTTTCAAAACAGGTTAGTAGGACAGTTACAATAATTAATATGTTGCATATTGTTGTGTTTGTGGTAGTTATTCAGAGGACAAGATGCAGATATGCTATCCTAAATCCTTGAAAATTTTTAGCAGATCCTAAACTAATGGATAGAACATTCTAGAAATAATTAGTTCACATTCACAATTTAGACAGTGGACACTCACTGAAAACACGGTCCCAGGTAAATGACATCTTTGATGTGATGGGCCTGTCTGGTGAGTGTCTCTCCACAATGTCTCTCTTGCAAATGGGACAGGAATTTGCGTGGTCAGGGTCACCCTGATTCAGTTTCTGCCTCACCTAAAAGGAGCACAAACAGTGGCCTGAGCCTGTTTCTCTGCAATTGCTGTGGCTAAAGCTGGAAGTTAGGAAAGCGGGGTTCTGATTAACCTATAGAGTGAGCCCAATGTAAATGCTATTAAAAACTCATTGAATGGTATAGGAACTGATTACTTACCCAGGGAGTTCTAAGTAAATCGAAGCAAATTGCCTGAGATTTAATTTAACAAACATTTACTAAGCATCTGCTCTGTTCACAGCCCTGTGCTTGGAGCTGTGAAAGATGGAAAGAGGAAGCAGATGCAGGCTGCCCTCCAGGAGCTCACATTCTGCTTCTGTTGGACAGACCCTAGGAGGAGCACGTGGCTTAAGTGGTAGTTTCAGAATATTTCACCCACTGATCAAAATCTGGAGCAACTACTAAGGATTTGTGGTAAATAGCCAGGGGCTGGCTGACCGGCATAGACAGCCATAATAAATACAAGGGACATCTTAGGCATCTATGAGATTCAAAGAACTTCTCAAATCTAAATTGTTGTGCCAAGGGAAAGCTTTGAGAAAGTATGGCTCCAAAACAGCCCCAGGTCTTCTAAGAACCAGGGTTTCAAGACCAAGGAAAAGTGGCTTGAGTAACAAAACACCGCCAAAATAACCACAGCAATAAAGAACTTGCTCTGTGCTGAACGTTTGGGATATTGTTCAAACTCTTTTATCTACACATCTGCTTTATCTCATACCAACCCTGGCAATAGAAGAAGGTGCTTATCTCCATTTTGCAGGTGGATAAATTGAGATTCACAGCAGTAAAGTAACTTTTCTGTGCACAGCGAGCTAGGAAGGAGTGGTGACGATGCTGGTGCGATCCTTGTCACATTGGAGTGAGAAGCCTCAGAAAACAGAGGTCAGGAAATGGAAAGTTTTTATGCATATATGACTGGGGCTGGATGAGAGCTCTGAGGCCGTGAATGTGTGATAGTGCTTGAATGGTAAGCACGGGTGTGAAAGTATTCTGTAGGAAATGGGACCCATGGATGATGGTGTAAAGACTGTATCTTTTTCAGGAAGAAAACAGTGTTTCCCAAATATGGACAGTGACAGACACAAAAGACAGTAGTAGAAGAGATATAGTTACAGAGAGACATGGGCATGTGGCATTGGGGGTAAAAATGAGGGCCTGGAAAAGAGACCTTGGGCAGATAGTGTTATATGATAAAAACCTTTGCTTGTTCCATGAACAGTGTTTCTGCTTATTACCCAGAGTGGGACTAGCTCAAGGGTTACCAAGCATGTTTTCATCGGCAGTGCCAAGAGGTTGGACAAGGCGCTTGGTTTAAAACTGGCCCCTTACGGCACAGTCTGGAGCAATGTGGGGGACATCTGTGTGGACAGCTCTGAGCGTGCCCCTGTTGGTGCCATGGTGCTCATTTGTACATCGATTGCTTGGGGGTTTGGCCCTTGCTAGGTGCTTCTGGGTTATAACTGGTGGTTTATGGGATTGAGAAACAGATAGCTAGAGAGGCACACAGAAAGAAAGAAAGCTTCAGTGTAGCAGCTTAATATTTTATATCACAAGGCTGTTAAGCTCTTAAGTAATTCCTAGACTCTAACTTTTCCAAATTTTGTGTTTAGATTGGCACCCAAGGCTTGGGATGCTGGTTGGTGGCAGAGTGCTTGCCTAGCATGCACAAGGGTCTGGATTCGGCTCCCACCTCTGTGAAAACAAATAGCAGCAGTAGCAGCAGCAGCAGCAAGAACAACAAAAGCAAACTACAGATTGACATCTAATCAGTTGTAATCTTAATTATATTTCCAGTTTATTCAGAATCTACTTTCTAGCATGCAGAATAGATTGTTTGATGATAGTAGATTGTTTTGGGGTGATTTTCTTTCTCTCCTACTATGGTCATTATTATACTTTAAAAAATAAAGCATAAGGATGTGTTTTAACTTCTTCCAAATCATAAGGAAGTTTTAGGCCTTGTGACGTAGGTATAAGGAGGAGTTCTGCTACAATTACTTATTTAAAAAACTTATTTCTAAGTTGGTATTATTCTGACATGATGTTAGAAGCAGGGGCCATTTGAAACCATCAGTGAGAGAAAAATACAGTTTATGGAAAGAGAACGGACATTATAGATTCTAGAATCCCAAAGTTGCCTGAATGGCTTTTCAAGGCCAACGCTGCTGTCACAGATCTTGAATTATTCAGACCTGTTCTCCGGAGTAACAAGGCTTTAGTATGCTGAAGATGTTGTTTAAGGCTTCCAAGGTCAGTGCAGATATTAAAAATTGGTACCAAGGCTCTGGATTACTAATCAGACAATGGCAGAAGGACTCAGCACACTGTGGAATTCCTAATAATTCAAACAGAGTCTGGTCAATAGCATTTTTAAATATAGAAGCAACACATTCCCATCTAATTAGTGAGACATTTGTACGAAAAATTCTCTAGTGTCCATCTCAAGTTTCTGTAAGCCACGAGGTAGCCGAGCTTTGGAGCATGCAAGAAAAAGCATCCTAAAGGCCGGCCTGATGGTAAAGCAACCCCTACAGTGAAGTTATAATTACAATTTTGTCAAGAGAGTAGTGAAGTCAAAGTTTCACAGGGAAAAAAAAAAAACCTATTTACTGAAAAATATTATGCTTTTCATTTGATAGAAAAGTAATTATTGCAAAGGGACTCCTGGAAGATCTTGGAGACAGTCGCCCCCTCTTTAATAAGTCCTCGTGGCAGCTAAGTGGGGATCAGGAGTATTCTTTATCAGGTTTGTATTCAAGTAGCACTAAATCTATGCAGGTAGGAATTAAATAGTATCTGAGTTTAATTAAAATTATAAAAAAGGAGAAGAATGGTTGGTAGACTGCTCGACTGCATTTTAACCAGTAACCTCAGACCCTAATTAGAAATGCTTTTCATATCTTCTCTGTGCAAGGGCTTAATCTGACGTGAGTCTGTGAGCCAGGGCTTGGGGACCAGTGTTAATTCTGCATTCGATCTCAGTTTGTATGGAGGCGGGCGGCGCTGATTGACCGCACCGAAGCACAGATCCCATGACCTCGCGGGGATTTTCATGTGAGGTGTTAATTGAGAGGGTGGGTTAATCTTTGAACATCATTGTCTCCAAGCTCTGGGCAAAGTTTGTACTTGGTTTCCTTACTCGACAGTACATTTGATCTCTACCTTGGCCCTCCATGACGGTTTCGTAAGCCCGGCCACAAACTCTCTCTTGATAAATTTGTTGGGGGAAGATAAGCTCTTGCCCTCTTGTTTGATTCCAGGAGCTTGTTTGTGTGCCAACTCAAAAGGGAAAAAGAGTGTCTCACCAAATTATATTCAAGTCCGACTTAGAGACAGATAAATGCACACACAGTGAAGATCTCAGGCTCGCCTGTCTGCCCCTCTCACTGCTTCTGCCCCTCCTCTTCCTTGAATGGTTTTATCTTCCAGAGAAGAAAAGAAAAGATTCGTCCATTGGGGCATGAGCAGCACCAACATTGGACTAAGGCAGGAAGCAACTCTGAAGGAAAGAGTTCCACGGTATTCAGTTGAGCGTTGCCAGAAAACATTATTATTTTTTTGCACACAGAAAACCTAGAATAATCAGAAAAAAAAAAGAGGCATTGTAAGGGATCGCATTTCTGTACAGTACACGAACACACATACACGTACTCTTACATGCCAGTATTCTTGTAGCACGTGTGCAATGTGCAAAGAGATAGCCTATTCCTTTTGCTTTTTAAAAATAAATAATAAACGACTTATTTTCATGTGTTATTGGATAGACCTGTCATTTCTATCGTGAGGAGTAAATTCTTCTCGAGGTTGGATTAATGTATAATGGCTGACCTTAAAAATGACTCCCAAGTGAGCAGGATGGTAGTTAAAAGAACCAGAAGTAATGGTGTTCACATGGGAAACGCAGGGAAATGACAATGATTAGGAGGAAAAAAGGGGATTACAGAAAAAGCACAAACGTTAGCTGTCCTTGACATGCAGAGCATTTCTCTGATTTGTTTCATTACAGCAGCTGTAGATGAGTTTAATTACAATGCTTCAAGACCCTTCTTAGCGCCATTGCTGAAACGCTGGGAGAACTCCGCGGAGCAGCGTGAGGGTGATGGGCAGAGGGAGAGCCCCGCCCGCCGGGCGCTCGCGGGAGGGGCGGGGGCTTGCCGCACAATGGTCACCGGGACTCACTGGTGCTAGGCTTCCTCTGTTGCCTTCTGTGTGTGACGCGGCAAGGCGGGGGTGCAGGGAGAGGCCGGGGCCAAAGGCCAGAGAAGTTGTCACTTTCTTGGTCATCACCAGAATGTGACATAGCTACTGCTCCGGGCAGGGTGGGTGGCAGCCCCAGCTCCCTGCACTGTGCTCCTTTTTCCAGCCCGGCTCTTAATTATTTTGATTGGTCCAGTTAATGACTAGGAGACAAAAATGCTGTTATTTGCATTGAGTTCATTGCAAAGAATATTGATAAAGTAATATGCACCCTCGTCCTCATATTTATAAGTTAATGGCTTTAACATTTAAGGACATTTCAGAGTTCTGATAATAAAACTAACCTTTGCCCAAGACGGTAACGGGCTTTTGGTGCACATTGACTGATTTAATACTCTGAAATATAATCATTTCTCTAATAAAATTCTCAATATTCAGATTTTTTTTTTTTTTTTTTTTTTTTTTTTTTTACAAATAACATTGTTTTGGTGGCCAGAGAAGCAAAAAATCCATCTGATTTGGCAAATAGAAAATGATTTGTGTTCTTGTTTAATAAGTGTTTTGTGTTTAATCATTGTTTTCTGCCTTTTAGACCTGTTGGTTCTTCAAACATGTTATCTTTTCCCTTGATTAGTTAGCAGGACTCCCTTGCAAACCAAGTATTTGGATTTAATATGCAGAGCTGCGTGGTGCTTAGGGTCAGCCATGGTTAAGGTGCAGGAGATCAGTCTCAAGGTTCTCTTATTTCAGTCTCTTGTCATGCATTTATCTTAATAAAACACACCCAAACTGGCAGCTTCATTAGCTTTGTATCAGTTACCTCACCTCTTAGCCTAGGGTCTCTGTGAGTTAGGGAAATGCCAAAGGGAGATTGGAAGTCTTAAAGCAATCACTTCCACCACTGGCTCCGAGTTCAAGAAGGTGATGATGTTGGTCCACCATCTAGGACCCTGTCAGTGCGGACCCTGCTTAGTTCTGAGCAGATTTAAAATTAAAGTTTTACTTTGGCTTCTTGAAGGAAAAGGTCCAGGAGTCGGGTAAACAGCCTCAGTCCGCTCAAAGGGGATTAAGAGGTAGGACCACGAGTGGAGGGAAATTGAGGAGATGACAGAGGCCACCAGGAGTTCAAGCAAAATTTGGCCTGCAGAATGCAGGAAAAATCCCCTGGTGACAGGTGCCATCTTGTGGGTCATTCTGCCACTCTGCCTCCTGCCACTTTTTATAACAAGAACAGATAAAGGAGGGAGGGCTAGATTCTCCAAAGCTTAGAATTGGAAAAGTAATTCAAAGAGATGTGAACATAGTTGGCTGCGAGCTTTGCATGATACTGTAGACATCAATATTTTGCTTCCCAGCTTGGAGTGCTATTAAGAAATTTAAAGAAGTGTATAGACAAAGGAAAGAGAGTAGACACATAACTAAGAGATTTCAGTTTCAAGCATAGGAAACACTTTTGGAACATCTTGAAATGTTTGCTACTTGAGAGACACTCATAAAGTAGGCCTGTGCTTAGGCAAGACTTGGAACCTAGAACTCTTTGAATTAAAATACTGTCTTTTCCAAGCAGAGAGCTACTTAATATCTGGAAGCACATGGAGTCTATGCACATATTCTGTATAGCAAGATTTGTATGTGTGTGTGTGTGTGTGTGTGTGTGTGTGTGTGTGTGTGTTTATTTGTTTTCTTCTTGAAGCAACTGACTTCAAATTGGCTCCTGAGTAATTCACAAGGCTTCCAAAGCTAAGACCTTTCACATTATTCTCTTGAATTGGATACTCTAATAATAAAAAAGAAACATGTCAGGTAACTAAAAAGATAGCATTAATTATACTGGTAGAGATGATAGTTCCTTTTTTTGAATTCATGAAGCTGCCATTTGAGTTCCAGCACTCTGATGGGTGATGACACTTTGTATACGGATAGGGAAAGACATATTTTGTTGGAGGGTTGGAGTAGAGAGAGCTTTCTTATGTTGGACCCAGTGTTTGTGGCATGAAGTCAAAACTGAGCTTTTTTTTGCTTTATAGGGCAGTGCTTTACATTAATCGAACATAAGAACCCCAATCTCTGTTGTATCAGTCAATTTAACTTTATTAAATTTAACACAATTGTGTCTTTACACATTCATAGAGATAATATCTTATTATTTTGTAGACAATTACATTTGGACTGTAAATCGCCAAGCACTTAAATATCCAATAGGGCCTAAGTTTCATGTTTCTTGGGTTTTGAAGGACAATTAACTTAATAATGAGCTGCTGGGAGCTTCTATATTAGTTTAGTTCAGAGGCAAATTGCTAGGTATCTGTGAAGTTGGATTCCCAGGACAAGTCTCCGTTTGCTTAGTCCTCTGCCTTTATGGGAATCAGGGATAACTGGGATTTAAAAGGCTGTGCTTGACAATGAAAATATGCTGAATCATTCTATGCACTTCTGCCAAGCATATCAGGACCTCTTTTGGAGCTCCTGACTTTTCTAATGTTCTGAAATCTGTTACTGGTTTTTAAATTCTTGATGGTGCATCTTAACATTTTAATGAGACCCATGAAAACTTCTTTAAGGCCATAAACCAGTTAACATGAAGCATGGTCCTTTCTTTGTATCTTGATCTTAAGGGCTGAATCCCCAAAGAGAAATCTCTACCAGAGGAAGAGAGCCTATGTGCTCCATAACGAACCAGCTTTGTGATCTCAGCCCAAGGGTTTTGCCAGAGCAAGAACCATCCGGCTTTGTGGGGGGCGAGCTCCCCCAGAAACTCAGCGTCAGTCTGCTAGCCTCTGCTCTTTGAACTTGCCACCTTCGATGCCAGTTCCCCCAAAACAACTCCGCGAAAGACAGGAGTCAGCCCCTGAAAAGCATACCGGGCATTTTAAAGCACAACCCTGACATTTCCTCAGCATTTCCATAGCGAAGATTCTTCCCGCCAGTTCAACCTGCCCCCCACCTCCCTTTCAATCAAATAAGGCACCCACTCTCTCTCTCCTGCTATTGCAGAGAAGGAAGGAAAAAAGTTGGCAATTTAATTCAAACAAAAGAAGCTTGAAATCTATAAGCACAGCAACTCCGAGGCTTCTGGCAAATAGAATTCTAATTAGTATGCTGCTATTTTTCTTTTAGACAGATGAGCGATGCCCCCTATTGACTCTAGCAGGCAGGCTGGTAAGGGGAAAAAAAAGAGGGGGGCCAGAGCGGGGGCTAGTCAGCAAACGCTGCAGATTGCAAATTATATTGCAAACCTTGCCAAGTCCTGGCTCTTGGCATCAGATTTTTAATGACACCCTGGAAAAGGGAAAAAGAAGCCCTCAGCAAAGGGATAAAAATGAAGGGTTTTACACTGTGATAAGTCTTTGCTTAAAACCCAAATGGCCAAGCACACATTAGGGTTTTAAAATATTCATAGATAGAAGTGAAAATGAGGATATGAGGAAGTACATTTGTTGCTTGGTCAATTGACAACTCATTCTGCATATTAACACAAAATGATGATCTAATTTTAAAGGGACAGCCCCCCCCTTTTTTTCCTATGTGACTTTTGACTACTCTGAGGTTAGGGGCAAAATATCACAGCAAAGGCTGGGGATAATGCAGAATAATGCTTTCTTTTGATGTAGACCTGGGATGTACTATTTCTTTGGAAAAGAATTCTGGAGGGGGGGTCTAAGGCTACGCTTCCTGTCTGCTGTCTTAGTACTTTGATTTTTTTCCCCCTTCTTTCCTTTCGGTGGTGCATGAGGCCCTTCACAGTCGTGGAATTTATACACAGACAGACAGATCTTTGCAAGCAGGAAGGCCCTTCCTTTCAATAATTAGACCGCCTTCTGTTCTGAAGAACAGTTTTTGGCACTTGCACTCTCCTGCTGAAACTCTGAACAGCAAAAGAAAGCAAAGAAAAGTTCAAGGGATAGCATTAGCTTCCACCAGGTGAAGCCTACATTGTGGAACACATCATGGGAGTGCCATGGAACTGTTTTTAATGGATAGTCTGAGAGAGGTGGTCTGAAGCATTGATCCACAGACTCTGTTCAGCCTTCAAGTGGGTTGGGGGGAATGATAAATGTATTCTACTTCTTTGTATAAGTGTGATTCAGATCTGATGTTTTCAGATCATCAAAGGTGTAGATGGGAGAAGCCTTTGAAAAAGTGCTAAGAACATTTTTGACTTTTCTAGTCAAATGCCATACTTTTTACAGCTTATTTACATACTTTTGTCAGAAGTGGGTAAAAAGGTATGTGTTGATCCTGTGAAATACATACAGTAACAGGTAGCATAAATGCTTTAGAAATGATGTGAGCAGATTTAAGACAAATTACTGAGCACTGGCCAGTGTGGGATTCCGCATGTGAAATGTGGAAAATGGAAGTGGGTGGGCATGTTTATGATCATACTGCCCCATAGAACCAGGCAAGGGTTGGGGGACTGAAGATGCCAGCTGCATAATGGAATAAAGTTAAATCCTACTCCCCCAGAACCAATCAAATATGTTAAATAAGGGCCAGGCCTGGTGGTGGTGAATATCTTTACTATCAGCATTTGGGAGGCTGAGGCAGGAGGATCATTGTGAGTTCAAGACCAGCCTGGGCTATAAACTGAGCTCAGGGCCAACCTGAACTTTACAGGGAGACCTGTCTCAAAAAGATTGGAAAAAAAAAACTTGGGCCAAGAATACAACAGCATAAGTGGCTGCCTGTCAAGCACAAGGTCCTGAGTTTGGTCCCTGGCAACA
>PVKA01026634.1:8039-31581 GCA_004027165.1 Ctenomys sociabilis
AAAAAAAAAAAAAAAAAAAAAAAAAAAAAAAAAAAAAAAAAAAAAAAAAAAAAAAAAAAAAAAAAAAAAAAAAAAAGAAAATCATGAAAATATTACAAAAATATCTAAATTGATTAATTGCATTCAGGATAATTAATATTCTCAAGTTGAAATCTACTAATAAAATGGAAAAGCATTTTTCTTTATTCAGATCAATGGAAAAAGACATAAAATGTTGGCACTGACCTAATTAAAAGGGTGAAGGTTAGAAGGAGAATAACACTTCTCATGGACTCTAAAAATAGTATATTTTAACTGTTTTTGTTTTTCATGCTGAGTACTGAAATCAGGACCTTGAGCTTGCCAGATGAGCTTACCAGAAGTGGAATGTTATGGTTTGTGTCTAGTTGCCCCTCCAAGCCTTAACCAGACAGGTGCTTATGCCACTGAGCTATCTCCCCAGCCCTCTTTTAACCTTTTTGATTCAATTTTCATCTCTCTTCCCTTCCAGACTGTTCATTCAGAACTTCATATCCATGGTCTGATCTTGGGCAATTCTGGCCTTTGTCTTATTCAACTGAACTCTAACTTCTTCAGGAGAACTATACATTATTTTCTATAAAATATGCCTTGGCATGGTGATAAAGCTGGAGCGCAGGCTGAATGAATAAGTGCAAACTAAGCAAATTGTTCAATTAACTGATTTTATGTTTGTGAACTCTGGTTAAGGATAAATAGAAGTGATTTTACTTAGCTGGGACAATATCCCTTACTGAAAAAAATCAGTGTCATTTTAGGGCAAACCACTAACATAATTATGTTATTATGTCAGATTTAACAAAGAAAAGCCATGAACATCCTGATTAGGTTTTGTGTAAGAGCAGGCTCAGAACAAGTGAGGTAGAAAGAAATCAATAGAATTAAACCCAAAATTGTGTCTTTGAAGGAATTTCTCACAAGCATATGAAACACATATCCTACTGCAGTCAGTCACTAGGATAGTTTAAGAACATTTATCATCTCAAAGGTCAATGTATTATAATAGCATGTCCTGTCAGGTTGAGCCTAAAAATAGGTAGCAGATCCATAATGACCAAAGTAGGAAAGAGGTAGTGGATATCTCTTAATGGTTTGAATCGAAAGTATCCCCAAATGGCTCATGTGTTGAAAAAGTGGAGCCTTTGCAAGATGACTATTAGGTAATGTGGACTCGAACTTCACCAGAGGGCTAATCTACTGACAGACATAATTTCATGGCATTATCTAGAGATGAGAGAAACTTAGTGAGTAGGAGCCTCAGTGAAGGGAGTAAGTGATGGGGCCATGACCTTGGGGTGTTATAGCTCAGCTCTCTTTGGCCCCTTGATGACTCTATGGCTCTCTCTCTCTCTCTCTCTCTCTCTCTCTCTCTCTCTCTCTCTCTCTCCCTCTGTGTCTCTCTCCCCCCACCCCTCTTCCTGGACACTTCTTATCCTCCTCCTCCTCCTCCACATTCTTCTGCTGTGATGATTCTGCCTCAGCACAGGACTAAAGGGAATGTAGCCAGCTGACCCTGAAATGAAACTTTCAAATAATGAGCCAAAATAAAGCTCGTCTTGCAAAAGTTGTGACACTTAAGTATTTTGTCACCATAACAGAAAGTGGACAAGCACAGCATCATCCCCAAGAAGAGTGTTCATAAGAGAAGTCAAATGTAAGGCAAAATGAATCCCACTATTACTATATTTCTATGAGTAGCAATCACAGGCTTTTAGTGAATGCCAGAGTACGTGCCAAGCACCGTCTGAGGTCTTAATATACATGATTCAATTTAAAGTTCATAACAACCTTTCGAGATAATTACTGCCATTCTTCCTGTTTGAGAAAGCACAAGGATAGCAAATAATCTGCCCAAGGTTAAATAGCTAGGAAGTAGAAAAAACAGAATCTGGATGCAGGCCTTCCTCTTCAAAGCCATTGTACTACACAGCAATATAAGTGGTGTGTGCCAGTGTTCATAAAAGGCCGTTTATAAAGCAGACACTGAAACAGTCATTTTATAGAACTTAAAACAAAGTAAGGACTTGAAAATAAAGCAGATCACTTGTCAGAACCAGACACATACTCAGTCATGGACTAACACATTACCTCCTAGGATGCTAAGCTGGGCTTCCGAATGTTTTTCCTAACACAGATTAGAAGACCTGCCTCCCACTCCTGAAGACTTGTGCAAAGACGATTATACGCTGGAGAAGGAAAGACCATAATAACTGAGAGCAACATAGCAGTTCAAAACCAGAAAGGCCATGAAATGCTTTGCTTAAAAATCTTTTCAGGGACTATTAGTAAATGTAGGAATTTCAAGGATAAAATAAAAATATAGGCCTAGGGTGATAGCTCAGCAGCATAAGCACCTGCCTGGAAAGGGGTTTGATCCCTGGTACCAGGAAAAAAAAAAAAAAAAGAAACAAAACAAAAAGCTCCTTAAAACATTCAGTTAGCATCACAATTTAAGCAAACGTCATCCAGCCAGTGCGCAGGCACGGCAGATGAGTGGGGCATCCCAGGGCCCTCTGGGTCCTCACTCCAGCCAGCTCTCAGGCCCAGGGTGTGTGCGGGACTGCCTGCCGGCCCAGTGGACCCTCGTTAGAGCCAACACCCAGCCCTAGCATGCATGGGAAATCACCTACCCATCCACCAGACCCTCACTCCAGCCAGCAAGCAGGCCAGAATGGGTGGGAGGCCCGGTGTGGAACCCTGCAGCAGAACTCCCTGCAGAGAGGATAGAGGCAAGGCCCATCCAGCTAATCTGGGGAGCAGAACACCTTGCAGAGTGGCACAGCAGGTTCACATCCAAGGGCTGCAGCAGGAAGAAGTGGAGCACAGTAGCCAGACCCAAGCCACACTCACCTGGATGAGTCTGAACTTGGTAGATTCAGACCTTGTGCTAAGGTAATAAGTGCACCAAATCTCTGCACCAAAGTCAGAAGAAAGTGTTATACAAAATAACAAAAAGAAGGTGCAAAATGTATTCTCAGGCCCTGAGCCCACCCAGAACAAGAGCAGGAGACACTAGCATAGAAGAAATTGGAAGGCACACACCTGAAATCTCTGAAACAATAGTGCCTGAAGTAAAGAAACAACTGCAGGAAGGTACAGAGGAAATCAGATCAGAAATAATTTCTGAAGTAAAAAAAAAAAAAATGATAACTATAATGAAATAATTACTAAGTGCTTCTAAAGAATACACTGATAAAAAAAGTGGAGGAGAATATAAAAATGATGGAATCCTTAAATGAGCCATATAAGAAAGAAATAGAATGCATGAAACAGATTCAAAGTGATATACAGGAAACTAAAACCTCAATCACAAACTGGCAAAACTATTTGAATGAAAGTAAAGATAGACTTTCAGACCTTGAAGACACCATTGCATGTAGTGAAAAGTTCTCCTAAAAACAACTAGGATTTGTTGCAGGAAAAAATAATTCAATGACTACAAGACAATGTAAAGATGAACCAATAGACTAATAGGCATCAATGAAAAAAGAGTCAATACAAATGATATAAAAAGAATATGGACAGAAGTAATAGCAGCAACCTTCCCAAACATGGGGAAACAATCTGACATTCAGGTAACTGAAGGATACACAACTCCAAATAACATTGATCCAATTAAAAACACACCCAGATATATAATAATTAAGATCCCAGAAATTCAGCACAAAAACAATTCAGCACTGGAGAGAAGAAACAGATCACATTTAAAAGAAACCCATCAGAATAACGGCAGATTTCTCTTCACAAACCATCAAGTCAAGAAGAGCATAGGACAAAGTACTTCAAGTCTTGCAAGAAAACAAATCCCAACCCAGACTGATATACCCTACAAAACTATCTTTCAAGTATAACGGAGAGGTGAAATATTCCCATGACAAAAAACAACTAAAGAATTTCATGAAAGCAAAGCCAAGCCTACACAGACAACTAAATGATGTTCTAGAGAGGGAGCCAAATGACCACAACCCCATGAATGAGAATGGAAAGAATCCACCCAATAGGGCAAACAATTAAACATAGGAAAAAAAGGGGTACATAACAATAGGTAAACAATATGTCAAACATAAGTCAGTACATCTCAATTATAACCATTAGTATAAATGGACACAATTCACCAATTAAAAGAAATAGACTGGTAGAGTGGATTAGTAAGCAAAATCCAACAATATGCTCGACCAGACTTCATCTATCAATTGATTGGTTTACCTTCAAGGTTCTGTCCAACTGGTAATTTCAATAGTTCTATGATTTGTGCCTCAGGAACACAATTGTTTTCATGAATCATAAATAATGCTTTGTCCTGGCTTTGTGCCTTATTGACTTAGAAATTTTCTGCAAGATTAGAATTCAGTGTTAATGTTGCCAAAGTCCTTATCAATTTCAATGTGGAGAAATTAGAGAATTCATGTACTAAAAAAAAGGTGTTCTATATTGTACATCATAGTTTTGGAATACATCTATAAAATAAACATGTAGAGCCAGTCAAATAGCTCAATGGATTAAAGCACCTGTAAGCAGGCACAGAAGCTTATGTTTCTATCCCCAGGCCTGCAGTGCTGGCCGCACCCCAGGGGTGCACTGAGAAGGCAATTGAGGCTGGGCGTGGTGACGCGCTCCTGTAATCCCAGCTCTTGGGAGGCTGTAAGCAGGTGCATCACTATGAGTTCAATCTAGTAGTGAGACACTGAATACCCTGTAGACCCTTCCCTAAAGTACAAAATAATAATAATAATAATAAATAGAAATAAAATAAGGATATGGGTACATTGTTCTCAAATTCTGTAATTATTTTAAAGAAAAAGTCATTCAAATTGCGTTCCCATTGTCAAATGATAAGTTCTTTTCTAATTTTAGAGAAGTATGTTAAAAAACTTATTGGTAGATAACACTTTTTGTGTTGTGTTCTAGATATTTCTTTAAAATAGGTATTTAATTGATAGATTTTCATTTGGCCTCTGATCTGCTTCTTGATTTTGATTTTTTTTTTCTTTTTTTGTATTAATGTTTAGGTTTGGATTTTGATTATGTTTTTAATGAAAATATGTGGTCTTACATCTATCATTCTTCTGTTTTCATCACTGCTGTGGTCTGAAATTTCACACTTCTTTTTTTGTTTTTCAGAACCAGGTACTGAACTCAGATCCTCGGGCTTGCCAGGCAAGTGCTTATTCTACTGAGCCATCTCCCCAGGACCTGAAATTTCACACTTCTTGCTATTTGTTAAATCCTAAAATCCTATGAGTAGGTTTCAGACCACTGTAGTTGATCCTTTTGTAACTCTGTTTATATGACATGCACGGCAATCTTTACTGCTTTCTGTGTTGTCACTTGTATGGAAGTTATGAACATAAGAAATTTTTTATTTTACTTATAAAAATAAAAGCAAATGACAACTTCTATCATGAAAGTCAGGAGGACAAAAAATAAGCACAATTATCACCTTTAGTTAATCCTGTGTTAGCCGTAGAGACAACAAGGCAATCAGCAAGAAAACAATTAAGATAAGGAAGCGCAGAGGCACGGAGGGGTAGCGCCTGTGCTTGGCAAGTGGGTGAGGGTGTGCCAGACAGGATCAAGCCCCCGAGCTCCCTGCTCACAGCTTCCCACTTGCCGGAGCCTCCCTTTGCAGAGTGCAAAATGGTTCCCAGTTAATCCGTACCGATACAGCCATGCATTTGCCATGTTACTCAGAAATGACTTCTGGTCTCCACTCAGCTTAAATAAAAAGAATACGCTGTATAGTCAGTCAGTTTCTAATCTTAATGAAATTTAATTAAATATGAAAAGGCAATCTGGCATCTGAGTGCCTCATTCACCCCATCAATGCCTGCTAAAAGCAATTCATTCTTCACTACGTCACCTGAACCAAGTTTCCCTATTTTACTATTTACCTTTAATTACAGTCTTCAATACGCACATGTGGAAACACCATTAGTCACATTTCCAGTTAAATATTATATTACTGAGTTTTATTCTAGTAATAGTTCTAAAATTAGGTTGCTTAATAACAATAATGAATGTGTCTTTCTTCTAAGTACAGTTTAGTAATCTCAAAACTGATAGCAGGCTAATTTAAGAGCTGTAGAGTATTGTAAATTTGGAAGATATCCCCAGGCAATCACACAAAGCAAACCTAATCTTTCTTCCTCAGGATGGGATATTCCTTCCTTTTGACCCAGACCTTCCTTTTCCGGGATGCTGATTCGCACGGATAGCAGCCAAGCTCACTGCCCTGAGCAGGCCTCCAGTGGACTGTGGGTGGAAGAAAACTGACCTCTTTCAGCATAGCATCCTGTACGTCAAACTATTGTGCTCTATGGTGTTTGGGTGTGACACAGTCTGTGTTAGAGGCGGGATTTGGTGCATTGCCTAAGTTGAAAGAGAGGTTCTTTCACCCAACTACCTGCAGGTTACCAGCTGGAACAGCAGACGAAAGCAAAACATTGAAATTACATCAGATCAGAAGGAAAGAAAACACTGGCACCCAGCTGGTTAAAAGAGGGGGAAAAACAAACACATTTTCACAGATTCTTGTGTGCGCGCGCGGGGGGGGGGGTGCATTAAAATCTCACAATGCCGTTGAAATGGAAAGGTAACAGTAGATTATTTTAAAAGAAACACACTTCTGTCTTTGTGCTGTGTGTATCAAGGCATATACATTTGCCAACAGAAATATATTCCAGTCCTCTCAGGTGTGAAAAGGATGCATAAGGCAGGCATTGTGTGCATCTTCACAAGACAAAATTGCTGTCAACATGAGAGGCTTAATCCTCTGCTCCCGGCTGAACCTGGCACAGAGTCCCTGCTCCGTGGGACCTGGCATCTTGCCTACACTGAGAAGGGGAGGCTGCTTCTGGGCGAGGTCCCTGTCACTGTGGAGCAGGCTCCACCCTACTCTTTGTCCATCTGACACAAGAAAGGTCAGCCTTCGTGCTGTGGGTGCTTAATGGAGAGGCCGGGCAACAGCAGACCGGGTGTCCACACCTCATGTGGCCTCCTTGGGCAGCAACAGCCAGTGGAAGTGACCGCAGATGAGAGTAAGGAAGCTCAATCTGAGGCTGAGATCTGCCCCTGGCAAAACTGTGACTCTGCACAAGGCACCCAGTGGCCCCAGATGTACCTTCCCTTGGGCACAGCATGTACCTTGGGGAATCCCAACCTACCTTCCACAAAGATTTTGCGAGAACCGTACAATGGGAGGTACACAAAAGTAATAATCAATTCTTCATATAAAATCAACATGTGATAATGATAATCATGAATATTTCACTAACTTTTTTCTTTGTTTTTATGAGTATATGTTTGCAGTACATGATGTTTTCATCTATTGTATGGAGTTGGTACCTGTACTCAGCACAGGTTAATTTCTTCTGTCACCGTCTTTCCCTCTAATCCTTCCTCCACTCTTCATTTCTTGACCTGTTGGAGCAAGATCTCTGTCTCTCAATTTTCTATTATCTTTTATCTTGCTCTTTATTTCTAATATAAAATAAAAATAGAGAAACCGGGGGACATTTAAGATTGTGGGAGCTGACGAGATAGCTCAGGGACTGGTAAAATAGCTCAGCAGTCTAAAGCAGCTGCTTAGGCAAACATAGGCAAGCCCAGGGACCACGGTTCAATCCATATGCCACACCAGCCCTGCCCCAGTATGGGTTGAACTGGCCAAAAAAAAAAAGATTGTGTATGCTGTTAACTTTCAAATTTATTTTTGTAAATTTCCCATATATAGAGTGGACATTGCATGTTCAATTAGAATCCCTTGATAGGCTAACATAAATAGTTGAGAATTTCATCTTCAGTAAAGAAGATGAAAAAATTCTTATCTTGGATCATTTACTAACTAACTGGTGAATTCTGATCATTTCATGGAAATCTACATAATGAGAAGGCTGATTTCTGGGGTCCCCTTCAGCTCATATATACTGTGGGTCCTCTCCTCTCCTTATCTACCACACCTCCCCAACCCCTGAAACTTGCCCTTACTTCATTATCACTGTCGTCACTTCCATAACACTATCATTATTGCTTGTTCCCATATTCCGTCTTTGTTTGGGGGCTTGTTGTTGTCCTTTTATTGTGTGTGTGTGTGTGTGTGTGTGTGTGTGTGTGTGTGTGTGTGTTTTCCAGGATCTAACTCAGTACCTTGCACTTGCCAGACAGACACTTATGCCACTGAGCTATTTTCCTGGCTATAGTTTGTCTTTCTTTTTTTTTTTTTTTTTAAGTACAGGGTCTTACTACACAGATGAGACTCATAGTGATCCTCCCGTTTACAGCCTCCCAAGAGCTTCAATTACAGGAGAGCACCACCACACCCAGTCTCAGTTGCAAAGACTGCCTTCATGGCAGGCCCAGGGATTGAACCCCTAGCCCTGGGTCTACCTAAGCAGGTGCTTTAATTCACTGAGCTATTTGGCTGGCCCTTATGTTTTGTCTTTGAATAGTACTTTCATCTTTATTTTTCTTAATTTCCAAACAAGCCTTAGATATTAATAAAAAGATTAATTTATTTATAGAAGTAAATATATTTGCTTTATTTATAAAGCAAAGGTAGAACTATAAAATTCTCCTTAGCAAACACTGAAAGTCATTCCCAATTTGTGCAGATAGGATTAGTGGAATGCACAGAGTTAGGCACAGTGATTTAAAGAATGGCCAGGAACGTTGCAGGACAATGTGGAGTGAATGTGTTACACAGGTATGTTTAATGCTTTATATCTTCTTGATATTATCATTTAGGGCTGGCCAAATAGCTCAGTGGATTAAAGTGCCTGCAAGCATGCACGGGGGCCAGGGTTCAATCCCTGGGTCTGCATGCTGGTCCCGTCCCTGGGGCATGCTGAGACTATAATTGAGACTGAGTGTACTGTTACAGTCCTGTAATTCCAGCTCTTGGGAGGCTGTAAACTGGTGGATCATTAGAAGTCTGATCTGTGTAGTGAGACCCTGTAGACCCTTCCCTAAACTACAACAACAACAAAAAAATTGATGTTACCATTTAATAGAAATAACAATGGGTTCTATTTCAGCTGCATAAATCTAAACAAGTCACATGACACATTCATGCAACACCTGTTTATTAATGAATAGTATGACAGAAGAATAGCATGGTACCAAGAGAACAAATAATACGAGGAACTGATATGGTCAGAGAGTTTCAGGAGAGCCATATCTACCTATCCAGACAAATCTGGGTTATCCAGGAAAGGAATAAAGGGCATTTCAGACAGGAGCTCAGCAAATACAAAAATCATGTTGAAGTTTAATTAAATGAAGTGAGAAGATATGGTGCTGTGTGGGCAGCCCGCAGGGATGGAGCCCCGGAAGACAGAGCGCCACGCCCAGCATGCCTGCCTATTAAGGGTTCCAGCCTCTCTTTGAAGAGCAGAGGAAAGTAATTCGTTAGAAGCTGATGCAGGCATAATCGAATGTGCATCTTGAAAAGGTCTTTTAGCTGGTTTGCAGAGAACAAACTCAAGAAGGTGAGCAGTGGACTGGAGAGCCTGCTAAGAAGGCAGCTTGCAAGAGGGGCCGGGCTGGAGGTGCAGGCCCTAGGATCACTCCACGCACAACCCTCACACAAGGACTGCACTATTTAGGCATCTTCAAGATCAAAATTAAGACACCAGGTAGACAGCTGGATATGAAAATTTACAAGCAAGCCAGGAAATCAAAGCTGATAAAACTTTGAACTGGAGTTTACAAACAAACTGAAACATAACTCAAATAAGATATCTCCTGAGAGAAGTGGAACATCAATCTCAGAACCTATTTCTTCTACCAGCAATTGTAGTACCATTTCACAAAATTTTGGTAGTTGAGAAGTAGTAGATAGTAAATAAAATGCCAAATTGTATTACTATTTTATTAGTGAGAAAAATTAAAAATAAACCAGTTAGGGCCCAGGGAGATAGCTCAGTAGAATAAGCGCTTGCCTGGCAAGCATAGGGTCCTGAGTCCAATCCCCAGTACCACAAAAAATAAACAAACAAACAAACAAACCAGTTAAACATCAATTTGAGGCTGGTAGATAGCTCAGTGGAAGTGCTTGCTTGGCAAGTGCGAGGGCTTGAGTTCAATTCCCAGTTCTGGGGGGAAAAAATCAATTTGTAGTATAGTCCATTTTTTTCTTACCCCTCCTTCTCCACTCTTCCTTAAAATCTCTCCCCACCTCAACAAAGTCTATCTCCCTGTTTCTTATCAACTCTTTTATTTTGAACTTCAAATCACTTACACTTTCGGCTCCTTGTAATGCGGTGTTTATCCTTCCTATCCTTCCTATAATGCGGTGTTTTTCCTTCTCTGTCTGATTTACTTCCCTTAATATTACAATCTCAAAATCCATCCGTTTTTCTACAAATTTTACTTTAATTAGTTGTTGTGAAAACTATTGTCAAACGAAAGCTATTATCAGATTTAGAAAAATAGAATGGGACATTACAGACTACATACTAATGATTATTTTTGGATGATCAGAATAGTGACAGATTTCTTCTTTCTTTTTTTAGAAAATTTTCCAAATTTTCTAAAATAAATTTGCATTCTTTATATGAAGAAAACATTTTTTATTTTTCAATTATGTGGAAAGTCTTTTAGAAGACTACACAAAGATGATGACGGGAGTGGAAACGTGAGCCCATGAGCGGGTCTCACACAGTGACAGAGTGGCTTTGTGTGAGGCAGGGCTGTGTTTCCAGGTCTCTGTCATGGAGATGGAGAGGTGAACTGTTGGCAATCAGATCAGAGGAATGTTTTGGCCTAAGTGGACCTTGCTGGGCTTTCCCGGAACATGTGGCCTCAGAGCCCTGAGCCCATGCCAAAACCTTTGTCTATAATTTTACACAAAAAATTGACATAGCACAGAGCTTCTCAGAGCCTGAAACAAACCATGACTCACAAACCCCCACACACACTTGTACACACACTCACACACCCCTTTGTTGTGTTTGTAGCAGAACACCTGCTTGAGTCCTTCATTTCCAATTAATAATCTGTAATTTGTGACATTTGTCCTTTGCATAGGTGCTCGGGTTAAGGCTTTTGCCGTCCCACATGGGTGTAAGCTTCCAGAACCTGCTGTGTGTCTGGACTCCTGCTGAGTTTCCCTGGCCTTTGGAATTGGGCAGAGAGAACCAGTCATGCTGCTGCACCAATAAAAGACAATGTGAGGAGAAGAGGCTGTGCAGTGTCACAGAAAGAGCTCAGTTTTGGAAGACAGAAAAAGTGCGTCTTGGCCTAACTTGGGACAAGGCAGATATGTGACAGGATGAAATCTTACAACCTCTCTGCCTTAGATTTTTCTTACTAATTAATTAATTTTTCCAAAGCCAGGGCCTTGAACATGGTAAGCAAGTAAGGATTCTAACTCTGAGCTGTATTTCCAGTCTTCTCACTTGCTTTTCTTTTCATCTGTAATATTAGAAACATTCCCCATGTGGGATTTCATGAGTCTACCGTAGTCAGCACAGAACCTACCAAATGTACAAATTTCTATGTTTTTAGACAGATTAAATATATATCCACCCTAGGAAAAAATATTATCTCCTACATCACCTAAGTCTTCACCTTCTCCTTACGTTTACCCCCAACATTCTCTTGCTCTAATTCTCCATAGCATCTGTAAATATCAGAATGGATTTTTTTTTTATTTCTACCAGATATATTCTTTTCCCAGACCCAAGAAATGAGAGTGACCATTTCTGTGTTGTTTACTGCTATATGTACCATATTTAGAAAAGAATCTAATATTTGATAGTCCTCAAAAAATATTGTTTGAATGAATTCAAGTGCCATAGTGATGTGGAACTTACAAGATGCTCAGAACAAACAGCGCATTTTGACTATAGCATCAGAATAAAGGTTGGAGGATAAAACTCTTCCCTATTCCCATTTATATTAAGCCTAAACATACAGATAGAGGATCCACAGTCTATCTGCAAGAATATGAATCATCAGGGCTAGGGAGATGGCTCAGTGGAATAAGTAGTTCCCTGGCAAGTGTAAGGCCTGAGTTCAATCCCCCGTTCTGCCAAAAAAAAAAAAGAATATGAATCATCAAACCACAACCTGGCTCACCTAGGAACCAAGATCACCCAAATCTCTCTGAACCTCAGTGTCCACTTCCAGAAAACAGAGATAACAGTAATTCTCACCTCACAGAATTGGCATGAGGTCAAAACCAAAGGGGGCAAAGGAGAGTTTTAAGCGGAAAAACATTACCCCAAAGGACAGCAGAATCTGACACCCCAAAATATATCACTTTCACATAAGGCTTATGGTATGGTAGGCAAACAAGAAGAGCAAGAAAGGGGCCTGGGAGATAGCTCAGTAAAATAAGCGCTTGCCTGGCAAGCGCAAGGGCCTGAGTTCAATCTCTGGTTCAAAAAAAAAAAGATGTGCAAGATGGAAGAAAAGCTCTCTGCCATTTTCCTATTTACCTAAAAATAGGATAATTTCTGTTTTTTTTTTTTTTTTCTCTTGTCCATCAGGAGTGATAGAAGTTAATGACCAAAGAAAACACTGTCTTGGACCAGAGATGGCACTGGGGGAATCCAGCTGTCAACCCTCACTAACTAGATGTTAATGTACTTATGTTCCCCATATATTTGCCTTCCTACAAACTCAAAGCCCTTTCTTTGCCTTGTTGCTTCTCTAAAATGACAAGGGTGCTTTTGTTTGGGTGTTTTACGTGAGGCCAGGTTCTAACCACTCTGACTTGCTCATGACTGAGTTCTCCCACGGATACATGCAATGCACATGCTAAGAAATTCTGCTTTATGTTTTCTGTTAATATTCTTTGATCAATACAATTTTCAGGGCTCCAGGCAATGAACATAAGACAGGTAGTGGCAAAAAAATGTTTTTTCTCCACTATAACCCAAATGTGAGCTGGCGTTCTACAGAGATTGAAAGCCATTCAACACTGTCAAACAAGAACCATGCCAAGGTACAAATAGTTGTCAGCTCGACCAAATTAAAGGGACTGCTATACAATCTGGCCCTGAAGAAACTAACTCTTTGTACATCTTCTTGACATTTTTAAGGAAGTGCTTAAGTTTTGAGCATGTGTCTGAATCTATTATCAAAATAAAGCATGCGCTATGAAATGGGCTGAGGTACCTTATTTTCTTCTATAAATTTGTGAACAATTTTCATGTGTGTGTGAACTGAGCAAATATTTGCTTTAATTTCAAATTACTGAGATTTTATTTCTACAAGATAAATTTTGCAACACAAAATGGTTATAAAAGATGAGGTGTTCCCTGAGCAAAGACCATGAACCCTGAGCCACAGCTAATATAGTCTGCTGTACATAAACATTAAATTTCAGTCTTTAAAAATTAGGAGAATAGATGTCTATGACTTGACCAAATGTTAAGATTTTTTTTTAAAAATCAACATGGGTTGTCTTGGTTTCTTTTTGTTTTTCCAGATCAAAGAACTCACTAAGAATAACCTTTTGAAAACTGAAAAAAAAAAAAACAAAAACGGCGTTTGTAAATTTGGCCTAAAACATATGTAGTTGAAAGCCCTTGACTTTTGGCCTTTGTTTTTTTCTCTTTTTAAAGGGAGCTTCAAAGTCAGAAGCTGGTGGCTTTGGCAGAGCCCTGCTTTGAAGAGTGAAGAGGAGGCAAGTCAATTAAAAACAGGTCACAGGATGTAGCATTTCAACTAAAATGGAAACTGATTTTTATGTATTGAAAGTTTTAAGGCATCAGACCCAACTTTTTAACTCTGGTAAGATAATTAGCAGCAGATTAGGACATCACAGCCTTCAGCAGCAGTTCTGCCCCCTGCCTCATTGTCTGACAATTGGTATAAGAGATCAAAGTCGCTCCTTTAGGGTTACCACTGGATTATACTCTTTAAAGCCTGTAGCCATTCCTATGCCTGGGCCAGACTCTACCAAACAACCCTTTGCTGTACGGCAAATGACCCTCCTGGGCTGCATGAAGCACGTGTCCAGAGAAGCCAAATTGGAGGGCATCCACATGCAAAGCGTTTCTTCAGAGACAGTCATTTAACATAATTGTAGGGGAAAATAGAGTTTGTTTTATAAACTGAAAACAATCAAACCAAGAAAAGTTAAAAAACAAAACCCTTTCTTACTGAACTGGCTCAAATGGAAATGTGAATTCTTAATTAGAACCTGTTACCACTGCGATTTGCTCTGCTCTGATGTGACCTAGGGCCATTGATCTTGAAAGTTTTGTCATTGTCTTTCCCACAGTCCTCCAAGCCCTATGACAGTCTGTGTCCAAGCTTGCCAGAACTCCTACCTCTGGCAGGTGTGGTTGGTCTCAGATAAGGCTTCCTTCTGCCAAAGACCTGAGATTGGAAGGAATCCTTTTCTCTCTCCTTGAAAAGCAAGGACGCGCCCTCTCTCCCAGTCTGCACTATCCTCTGCAGCCAGGGTTTCACACCACCCATTTAAGGCTTTGAGCCTGTCTCTGAGCAGCAGGGGCAGACAGCCTGCTGTGCGTATCTCCAGAGCCAGCTGGGCCTCACAGACAGAGTGCACTGCTGTGCCCTGGGTCGCTGCAGAGGGCCCTTCCTCTGGCAAGCAGTGACTATAAGAATGGGTGGGGACAGTCTCAGAGGACAGGGAGGAGGCCCATGCTGGCTGTGGGAGCTCCAGCCTCACAACACAGCTTCCACCCAGATGCACAGCTCTCCTAGGGATCCTGGACCTCACACCCGTAGAGCAGCCAATGGCTCCAGAGCGCTGCAGAGCCAGACACAAAACTAAGAGTCCCCACGTGCAGTCACTCTTCACTTTGTACCATTTGAGAGGGCAAGAGCACCTGTGTTGTTGGAACCCCTACGTTGAAGAGCCACATCATTAATCCATCTGGAGTCAAGTCATATTTTCTAGTTTCTACATACTTATCAGGAATCAATGAATCAAAAGTAGTTACATTCTCTCAAATGAGAATTCTGAGCATGCCATTGGAGGGAGCAAGCATCCAGAGGGCTAAAGGGAAGCTCTGCCCAAGGTCTTCTTTCAAGCTGGACTCTAGCTGACATGAGAAACAGCCAAGCAGATAGCAGGCCACTTCAAGGATACATGGGACAAAGAGAGGCAGAGATGTCCGCACATCTACTTAGAACCGAAATGCAAACTCTGTGACTTCCTCATAAACAGTGGCAAACCACTATAACTAAACAGAGATCCATAATCAAAATTAGAGACTCTGTAAATGACCCCATTACCTTTTGTCTGTCATTTCATGTGCTTTGGGGGTTGGCTCTGAAGAGGCCTGAAGCCACCATGCCCATTTGCTTTTAAATCATAGCAGAATTAATTCTGAAGGCCACAAAGTAACATGAAAAAATGTTCATGAAGTCTTTGTATATGAAAATAAAAAAAGAATTCTGATCACATGATTACAGTTACAGAAAACCATGCAGATTATTTGTTCATATTATTGCTCCATTTAATGATTACTAGCATTGCTCTAATTTGTGTGTTGGTTCTGTTCTTAGGGTTTTAAATGTTATGTGAAAAAACAAATGTTATGTGCGCCCCAGTCTTAAGAACACATCAGTCTGTTGGCCCCACATCAGCTCCACTCCACTTGTGGGGCAGAAGTACGTGAAGGATATATGCCAGGGACCAGGACTCACAGAGCTATTCAAGACTCAAGGCCGCAGAGTGCTCTGTCTCTAATGAAGTCTCACGACAGACACGTCCTTGGGCAAGTGGGAAGTGGCCATGGCAACGGGGAGGCTACTTCCTGCCACATAGGATCTGCTCCTGCAGAACAGGCTGAGGGAGGACAGTAAAGTCTTTCCGGCCATCCAGAAGGCAGGGAGAGTTTTCCTGGCTGCCATAGGCAGCATGAAGACGAGAAGAGGGTACGTAGTATGTTCCCAACACAGCAAGAGTTCCGGAGAGTGCCGCTCGGTGCTTTGCTTTCCTTGACTGTTAAGAGAACTGGATTTGGGCTGTCTTTGGTCTAAGACAAGGAAGACAGCTGTTTGCACAGTGCCTTGGTGGGCCCCACAGTGCTCTGAGCCATATGGTTTATTTTATTATAAATAGATACATACGAGGATACGTATCCACCCACACACAACAGGTTAGGCCTCCACTGTGCTGCACAGGCCTGTTCCCTGCTAGCAGCTGCCTTGGTTATGAGTGTTGACTTTATATACTCGGTTGGAATTCAGGACATATGCCTCAATATGCCACCTCATTGTTTGAGAAAACAGCAAAAGCAAACGCAGGAAGGTTATTCTCACCAAACGCTCACACTTTTCCCCTGGAGAAAATCATAAAATTGAAAATGGAGACAGGCACAGTAGCACACAACTGCCACCCAGAATGCTGGGAGGCTGGTAGGAGGGCCACAAGTTCTAGCCCATCCTGAACAGCTAAGGGATTTAGGCCAGATCTTTTCTCAAAATAAAAAATAAGTGAGGATTGGGAGGGGGAACTAGAAATACAGCTCAATACAAAGGTGTGAATTTCAATCCTAGTACTGCAAAATAAAGAAATAAATAAGTGTATGTCTATCTCTAAGCACCAGGAGATGCAGAGAAAACTCTAAGCAGACCTTACTGCCAAGTCACTGCAGCTTATTCTAGGTCCAAATCCTTTATCCAGTCACCTTTCTCATTAACCTATCCTTTATTATAGGTAGTAAAAATAAGCCTTCTCCTCTGTAACTCCAACAGTTAGGAAGTACAACACAGAAGCTCAGAACGCCACATCCCAAAGTGTAATGCCCTGGTGAGTGGCCCTGAATACTTGAAACTAGAAGGGAGCGAAGAGTCTCAAGGTTGGGTATTTCTGATTCCCTGCCACCCTCTGTCCCCTGCTTCCTGCTGAGATCACCTGTGCCCACCCCAAAGTTAGTCCTAGAAGCTGGATCCTTTCCTCAAGTCACAGCAGTTAGAATTCCACCTTCCTCACGTTAGCCGTACAGTCCAGAAAAAATCACTCTTTCCCTTTTCATCTGAACACAGAGGTGTTGCTGGCTCTCCTCCCTCTATTGCTGTTAGCTCATATCTTTGTCCAATCATGTCTCTCTCTCTCTCTCTCTCTCTTTTGCAGAACTGGGGATTGAACTCAGGCCCCTGCACTTGCCAGGCAAGCACTTGCTCTACCGAGCTATCTCCCTGGTCCCCCTCCAATCATGTTTCTACAGCTCAACACTCTTCATACAATCTGTAAGGTTCCTTTCCCTGGTGGGAAAGAGGCAGGAGATGGCATTCTTTATTGCTTGGAAGGGGGCTGTGGAAAAGGAGTAACCCTCGTTGCTCTGAATGAGCTTGTCCTGGGGTGTTTACCAGTGGCACTAGAGGGGGCATCCGCATGGACAGTATGGTGTAGCGAGGCTGACTGTGGAGGGCGAGGCATAGTGAAAACTGAAGAGCAGATCTTTTGGAAAGGAAGAAGTGGGCCAGGAGCTGTTGTTCTTGGGCCCCCACCCTACTGGGTTCTCACCATTGTTATAGCCTAGCTGACTCCATCTTGACCCCTCAGTCACTATTTTGTTCCCTCCTTGTTGTTTTGTTCTACCCTTGTTCCAGTACTCCACCCTCAGAGCCCCGAGTTCCAGGAGAACTAGCTAATTGATCTCAAACCACAGGTCCAACTGCTGTTAAAATTAGCTTATCCACCCCAAACTGCTGATCCTACTGCTGTTGGTGCAAAAAGATACAAATTAGCTGCCCAAATAGCCGTTACAAAAGGCGCTAACCAATTATTTTAAAAGTTACGCCAAAGTAACCAATGCGACCTGCTTCTGTACAAAGCTTGCCTCATTCCCCCTTCCCCTCCCTGGTTTGCGGTTTTGAAGCTTTAAATACTGCTCCTTGAAATGGCCAGGCGTGCCTCTTTGCACTTCTGCATGGAGAACGCCGCAGGGTACCTGCTAAAATAAATCGCTTCTCTAACTTTTTGGACTTGTCCCGTTGTCATCTGATTTTTGAGTTACAACAACCATAGTGATTTTTTTGCATAGGTAGAAATCCATCAGAATTTAAGCATAAAAA
This sequence comes from Ctenomys sociabilis, assembly GCA_004027165.1. NCBI lineage: Eukaryota > Metazoa > Chordata > Mammalia > Rodentia > Ctenomyidae > Ctenomys > Ctenomys sociabilis. Next base: position 26,064 of record PVKA01026634.1, read on the forward strand.
TACAGTTTTCTTACAACAACCATTGTTAAATTTTTATTTTTGTTTTGAAATTCTGTGTCACTTGTACTGTCCCTTGCTAGTCTGTTTCTGTCTTTGTTTCTGCTATTTGTTTTTATGTCTCAAAATAAAATTTTTACAGTGGAATAAGTGCTTCCCTGTCAAGCACAAGGGCCTGAGTTCAATCCCTGGTTCCACCAAAAAATAAATAAATAAATAAAATTTTTAGGGTTGGCCAAATAGCTCTACAGATTAAATGCTCGCAAGCAGGTGCAGAGGCCAAGGGTTCGATCCCTGGGCCTGCCTTGCTGGTCCTGCCCTGGGGCCCACTGAGATGGCAATTGAGACTGGGCATGGTGGTGCATGCCTGGAATCCCAGCTCTTGGAGGCTGTAAACAGGAGAATCACTATGAATCTGATCTACTAGTGAGACCCTGAACACCCTGTAGACCCTTTCCTAAAGTACAAAATAAAAATAAAAATAAATAAAAAATAAGAATTGTTAAAAAGTTTTCAATTCAGTAGAATAAGAGCTTCCCTGGCAAGAGCAAGGGTGTGAGTTCAATCCCTGGTTCCGCACACACACACAAAATAGTTTTCTTAAAATAAAAAAAAAAGTTTTTAATCTTCAGGTTGATAACAGAAAAATTCTAAAATATCCTGAATTCAGTTATTAGCCAGGAGATGGAGGACAGGGGAGATGACAGAAGCTATTCATCTAGCCTCATAGGGCCAAACTAACAGTAACAACAAAGCTGCGCCACTTTGATGACGATTCCATTTGTCCACTTGGCATACTGGGAGTCGCAGCTTCACAGCGGGAAGCTCACTGGGAGTGCCCACCTGGGGCATGAGAGTGGGAGTGACGTGGGCATTGTGCCTGGTCTCCGGCTCATTCCGTGGCTCTCACACCTCACTCTAGTTCACAGCCCCTGTGGTTATCCGTGGTCCTCCCCGCCCTCCATCAAGACACTCCTGCCTTGCAGCTGCCCACACTGGACAGAAATTCCTGACAACCCTGAAACAAACTAAACTTCTCCTTTAAGCTGTGATGCCAGGCGATGTGGCCAGGGACAGGAAAGCTGGCTGGTACACTAGTCCTAAACGTATGTCCCAGTCCTTCAGAGCCCCAGGAGAAAGACCACTGTGGTGCATAACATTCTGGTCACATCCACAACTAATCAAGAAGCAACAAGGAGTGCTGTATTTCTCTTATCAGAGTAGCTTCCAGTTGCAAATTTTGCCCATTTTACAGGCAGTGTAGGTGATAGTGCTTGCCTTCCCTGGAGCTTATGAAAATAGTCCTCCTAACTCTGCTCTGGCTCACATCTTCCAACTACTACCCAGCTCTGCTGTTGGTAGTGACAGGACTTTGTCCAAAATTCCCATCTTTCCTCTTTCTGGCTAGAGTCTATAATGGCTCAATAAATCATTTTGTTTTATTTGAAAGATTGCTTGGTCTCAAAAGTTTGGCTTTAAGAGGGTCTTCATTTCTGAACATCTTGGGTCACATAAAACTTGGATCACAGGATCTGTCATGCTGGGGTTGGGGTGCAGGTCATGACAGAGCACTTGGTTGGCCTGAGATTCCACCCCCAGAACTACAAAAACTCGCAAACCAAACAAAAACAAGATTGCATTAGGTCTTTCCCTCAGGATCCTGTTTTCTATTGTGGGGTGTCAGTCATGACCCTTCAGGATGTTTGAAGAAAGCCATCACACCTCTTCTAACCCCACAGCATTCTTTCATAGAGTGGTAGAGCTCTGCTTCTATGGATTCATGGACAGAGCAGGTTTTAAGTTACTAACTGAAAAGAAGAACAATTAGCATCTATGTGTGTTGTAACAGATTGGGTTCGTTTAAGGAGACTCTCCCCTGTGTCACCCTTCCCCTCCTGACAACCCTTTTCTTCTGCCTTTGATCTCTCTGGCAGCAGCCATTTCACCCTCTGCTCCTGAGCTACTCACAGAATGGAAATGCAAAGTAGGAGTTGGAGAAACCTTAGAGATCATCTAGATACGGGGCTCACCCCTGAGAAAATTAAGGCCCAGAGAGATCAAATAGCCTGCTGGCAATAAATAACAGATAAATAACAATTGATCTGGCAAATCCGCTCCTGCTACAAATCAGGTGATCTGTCATGATATCCAGGACAGTCGTGATCATGAACCAACAATGGCAGAATGATAGAGAAACAAATGGAGAGGAAACACTTTCTTGCTTCGTTTTTTGTTTTGTTTTTCTTTTTTTTAGTTGTGGGGCTTGACCCCAAGGCATTGGCCTGGAGTGATATACCCAATCTGCAGACTTTTTTGGGGAAGAGGGAATAATTTTAATCTTTATTGTTGTCATATTACATGCATGATAAAATTAAATTAGAAGTCATATAACTGAAGAAAAACTTCTTCATACAAAGTATATTTAGATACCTAAATACAATCTGGTTTAAAAAATGAAATCGTGTATATAGCTGTATCCCTAAGGGTGTCAAATCCAAAGCTATACAACGAGACTCCTGAAGGGGCAAATCCAGGTACTAACAAAGACACTTTTCCAAATTTCCATGTTTCACCGAACATCCAAAACTACCAATCTTTTAGTTCTTTTCTTTTACACTATTCTGTATCCACATTCTCTACATCTGATTGGATCCCTGGATATAATTTCATTTTCTGTGTGACATTCTTCACAGATGTATATCATTGGCTGCTGCTTTTCGGGTTGAACATCCTGCTGAGTGTCCACTGTTAGTATCTGATCTGGGCAACACCGAGAAGGTTCCCACTCTGGCATTTCTAAACTGAACCTCCCCTGAGATCTTTTAATTTCTTCATTTTATTTTAAACCAGGTGGTCACTAAATCACTAAATTTCCCAGGCTGGGTTTGAATCTGTGATCCTCCTGCCTCAGCCTCTTAGAGTCCTAGTGATATAGGGAAAATGAAACTCCCAACCTGAAAGGTGCCTGGAAGAGTTCATGTTCTCTGAAACTGAAGAATGAATTTTAGGAACAAACTGAGGTTTTGAATTTTATTTACAACTTTTATTTATTAGGGAAAGAAGGCAGGAGTGATGGTGGGTACTGTCTGAGAAAAGGAGAGAAGGTAGGCCTGAGCAGGTTGTCCCTGGGAAGCTAGCTGTCTTTTCCAGGGACTTTTTTTTTTTTTTTTTTTTTTGAGACAGGGTCTCATTATCCAGTTCAGGCTGGCCTAAAGCTTTCTTTGTAGCTCAGGCTGGTCTTGAACTCACAACAATCCTCTTGCCTCAGCCTCCCAAGGCCTAGGATTACAGGCCTGCGCCACCACGCCCGGCTTCCAGGGACTTTTATAGAGTAAAACCATGCAATGAGGCAGATCCAAGGTGGAGAACATGGGAACTCGCTTAGGAGAGCATAGGATAGGGCAAAACTATGGCCAACCAATGAGATTACAAGCACCACTGCTCAGGTAAAATTGATTAAATCCAGAACCGAATGTGGAAGTGAGTCACTTAACAAATGGGCATGAATATAGAACAGGAGTTTATCCAGTAGCCAGCTGGTAGCAGTTGGATTAGTGACTCTTCCTGGCTTCCTCAAGATGGTGATCAGTCCCGGATGCTAATCTTCAGGAGGTCAGCATTTGTTCCATCTTTGGTCTTTGGATCTAGCCCACAGCAGGAGCATCCGTCTCTGGCACAGTTGCCAGGTGTCTTGTTTTCCACGCTGTCTCCTTGTGGACCCAGCCCTGTCTGACCGCCTACAATATTTCTGTGTAATTCAGCTGCCTTCAATACTAAGAATACAGACACCTACCTCATATCTGATTAATTATTTTTTAAAAGTCATAAAGTAAATTCTATGTAACAGCTTGTAACTATTGTCTTCTAAAAAGTGCATATAAAAAAGAAAAGGGGCCAGGGAGATGGCTTCCCTAGAAAGCCCAAGGGCCTGAGTTCTGCAAAAAAAAGAAAAAGAAAAAAGAAAAGGCAAAAAAAAAAAAAAAGAAGAAGCAGCAGAAAAGCCAGATCTTCCCTCCTCTACTTGCAAGAACACTCACCAAGCCCATCATGTGCTCTGGGCACTTCCCATCTCACTTGATTTAATTTCCATATCAACAAACATTTTTATTTTATAATCAGTAAAAATTTAAAAATGAAAAAAGATCTATGATCTTACTATGCAAATATAATCTGCTGACATTTAAAAAATAAAAGTAACACATGGTCAGGGCTAGGAAATCTAAACAACAGAGAGAAGTGTAAGTAAAGAATGTAAACCCGCTCTTTTGCATCCCAAACTTTCCATTCCTTTCCTGCTCTTGCTAACTTTAACTTGTTTCTCATGCTGCCTACCCTGCTCTTACTGTTAGGCATGGACTCTCCCTATTTTATGTACACAAAAGAAACTCCAGGATGCAGGCCGTTCTGTGGCTTCTTTTTATCCATCTTACAGTTTTAGGAAGTTTTCCACAGCAGCACACGCACCTCTAGCTATTGTCACACTTCACATAAACCCCCAAGCTGCAGATGTAATGTGATTCACTTACCCACTCCCCCATCTACGGTACTTAGGTTCTTTACAGGTATTTTTATTAGGCTTACACGATCCAGCTCTCATTTTGCAAATATAGAAATGAGGGTGCAGAAAGGATAAGCACATTGCTTGACATTGCTCTGCTGAAAGGGCCTGTGAGCAGCGTCTCCATCTCCATCTGCATGACTTCCAAGCGCTGGCTTGTCCCTTTGTTTAATGCTTACCTAGCTGACTCACAGCGTTGGACTTGTGGACCAGAGGTTTAAAGCCTTTCGGGGGCTCTGTTGTTAGCTCAACAAGGAATTCTTTTTCCTTTCTTCTGAGCCCACATACCCAATTTTATGCCGTTAAAGCAAGTGTTCACGAACACATTATTTGAGAGAAAGTAAGCTTATTTCTTCATACTAAATTAAAATTAAGCATCTCCAATAGTGTACAAAAGTAACCCTGTGGGGGCCAAGGAGAAATGGGACTTCGCGTGAAGGAGCAGAAGAGGCATTTCCTCTCGCAACTTAAGGTGAGACAACGAAGCTCATTTCCGCCCCCAGAGCCTGCTGTTCTCAGAGCTGCTAATTATGCATGGAAGGACTAGAAGGCCACCTAGTAACACAAAATATAGAGCCCACAACTGTTTTGGTGTTGGGGCCCCAAAGCCACTAATTACACGGAAAGAAAAAGATTTGTTCTCTTCTGGCAAAAGGGGGTCGGGGAATAGACCACAAAAGGGCCACACAAGTGAACCCAGCCCCCAGTACAGGATAATTTCACACTTTCCCTCAGGGGGTTAATGACTCTGCATGTGTGACTTTCCCAGAGAATAGCTCCTCTCTTCCGGCAGCTTTTGACTCCTGTCAGGAAGCCTTCCGTTGCTATGCAAAGCTATTGAGTTGCCCGAATAACTCTAGGCAAGGCAAAAGGTCCCACCTCCCAGCCCTTTTGAAAACTGCTGTGGGTTGCTCGGCCTTGCCCCCGGAGTAGTTCGCCTACTTGTAAACAGCTACCCCTTCA
>PVKA01026635.1:0-31480 GCA_004027165.1 Ctenomys sociabilis
GTGAAAGTGGAAACAAAGCCAAAAAAGGCAGCGGGAAGGGATAAATCTTCAGACAAAAAAGTGCAAGCAAAAGGGGAAAGGGGAGCCCAGGGAAAACAGGCTGAAGGGGCTGATCAAGAAATCAAAGGAGATGAGGAGAGTGCAGCCTCTAATGAAGCAGGAGAGAAACCGAGTCTGATTAATCACAAACGGTGTCTTACCAGTGCACCCCGGGTCCCTTCTTGAACGATCCAGAGGAATACTTTTATCAGAGTAATATTTTGTAAATGCAAGTTTTTTAGTAGATGTAGAAACATTTTTAAAAAGGAAAGACTCCCACCTCATCACACTTTTTAAGTGTAAATGATTTTTTTAGAGGTGAAATCATTTTCTGGTTGTTTATTTTTTGGTACAACCAGAAATAGTGGGATATTGAATTATGGCAGGCTTTGACTGTCTTGGGTGTCAGCTTAACATTCCATAGGTGGGGGTTAGTTTTATATCCTGCAATACAAAGCATACTAAATGGCAATTTGGAAATACAGTCATGCACTTAATATGCCTTGGCTACTTCAGATGACTTTTTTCCTATGCTTTTAGTAGAATTGTTTGTAAAGAAAACTACATCCTAATTGTTGCCCTGTTAGAATCCTGTGTACTCTGTAACATCTTTGGCAGTGGTAGTTGGGTTTGCCTCATTTTGCTAACGTGCTGTGAAAGATAAAAAATTTGAGTGTGTAGTGTATGTGATATGAAATTGTGAATTGGTGGGACTTAAGTAGCACTTTGTCAGTATTTGAAGACCCTGGTACTTAATCCCCTTAGAGAAATTTTGCCTCTAAATTTGAAGCAGGAAACTCACTGGAATAACTGAAAAACAATGCATGGCTTTTTTTGGTATGTGTGTTAAAAATTATGCACAAAGTGAATCATGTGTACTGGTCCTCAACACAACCAATAAAATCTCAAATATTGAAGAAAAAATGTACAATTTAGTGATGGTGTTTTTGCCAAGCAGTGCATGTAGGCATTACCACTGTATACTTCCAGAACTCCCTCACAATTGCAAACAGAAATTTTGTACCCTATTTGTTCCTCTTCCCAGCTTGTTATAACCTCTACCCTACTTTTCACTCAGAGCTTCCTGTTCCAGGTACCTCATGTAAGTGGAAGTATACAATATCTGTCATTTTTAGATGCTTGTTTCTCTTAGCGCAATACTTTCAAGGACTAGCCACACTGTGGCGCCTGTCAGGTTTTATTGGTTGTGTTGAGGACCAGATATTGAGTGGTTGAATTATATTTTAGTGTAGAGTATAGGTCACATCTTGCCTTTACAATTGTTTCTACATTCATTATCCATGATAGACGGATTTGTTGTGTCCATCTGTTATGCTGTTTTTTTGTTTATTTGGTTTTTGTGGAACCAGGGATTGAACTCAGACCCTTGTGCTTGCCAGGGAAGCGCTTACTTATTCCACTGAGCCATCTCCCCAGCCATTACTATTGTGAAATAATGTTTCTTTGAACATTATTGAACTCAAGCATCTGAGTCCCCATTTTCAGTTCGATGATAATCCACTGAGAGGTGGATTTGATGCATAACATGGAAATTCTGAATTTAACTGGAGAAGAGGCACCATCAACTGCACCATTTTACACCTCTGTGAAGGTCCGATTCCTCCATATCCTCACCAACATTTGTAATTTTCCATTTCTGTTTATTAAGTAATAGCCACCCAGTGAGTATGACATTATTTGGTTTTTGCTGTGCAGGCAATTGAATATAGGGCTTTGAGCTTGCCAAGAAAGTACTCTACCACTGAGCTACATCCCCAGCTCGTGACCATGACATGAATTTTATTTGTGCTTACCTAATGACATTTATTTGCATTTACGTAATATATGCTTCTATGCATTTAGCTTCTTGTATGTCTTTTTGGAAAGATTTATATCTTTTGCCCACTTATGATCTGAATTGTTTGTCTTGTTGGTGTTAAATTATTTATACAATGTAGATAATAATCCCTTACTTATAACTCTTATAATTTAAGAATATTTCCTCCCATTATACGAGTCATCTTTTCAGTCTCTTGATAGTGTCTTTTGATACACAGGAGCTTTTAAGTAAAATAAAGTCCGAAGATCTATTTTTCTTTTAAAATCTGTGCTTTTGGTGTCATATCCAAGAAAGCATTGCCCCATTCAGTCTGAGGAAGATTTCCTCCTATCTTACCTGGAGGTTTAACAGTATTAGTTCATAAATTTAGGGCCACATACTTGTGAATTTTCCAGTTTTTATTCTTTTGTTGACTTCTAATTCCATTTCATTACGATTAGAAAAGATATCTTGTATACTTTTGAGATTTCTAAATTTATCCTAACATATTTTGCATCAGAAAAATACTAGTAAACCTTAACCAGACAGGCTGTTCATCTCAGGAGTGAGGTAGCTTATTTGCTCTAGGCTCTGGGCCAAGTCCCACTATATATCTGATCGATTTCCTAGCTTCTTGGCTCCCAACATATCCCCCTTTTTCATTTTGTATGAAATGAAATGACCCATCCTAGAGAATCTCCAAGAAACCTAAAAAGAACATATATTCTACTGTTGGGAGGGTATTTTTTTAATATTTCTATTACATCTAGTTGTTTCATTTTTATTAGTGTTTTTAACAGTAAATAATGAATTTTACTCAAGCAAGCAAGACCTTGAATTACTATAAAGTAATCATCAATTATACATATAGTTTAATATTTTATCATAACATTTACACTAGGAAGGCAGTAAGATGTGCTCTATAGAATTAATTCACATGGCCTTTAGAGCTTTGGACACTTTGCCCGCCTCTGCAGTGGCTGGAGGGTGATGCTGATATGGTGTCTTTTGCTAAATCCTGGGGGAAAAGGGGAGCTGTTGAATTGTGTAGGAGTCCTAAAAGCTCAGGAAAACACCATAGGATGATGAGAAGTATTTTTAGTAGGATCAGAGAACATCTGACAGTGCTGGAGACATTGGCAAAGCAGGCTTCCCAGAGAATGAAGACCAAGTTGCAAAGGAAATTGGACACTGGACTGAAGCCAGCATGAAAATCCACTGAGCATTAAAGACTTCTCGAAATAGAGCTTCTCTAACTGCCATGGAACACCCATCTCTGAAAAAACAAAATGAAAAAGGGGGATATGTTGGGAGCCAAGAAGCTAGGAAATCGATCAGATATATAGTGGGACTTGGCCCAGAGCCTAGAGCAAATAAGCTACCTCCCTCCTGAGATGAACATCCTGTCTGGTTAAGGTTTACTAGCATTTTTCTGATGCACAATAATTACACTTACCTTAGGGAATTTGTCCGTGTGCCTATAGACTCTCTATCACGTTTTCTCCCCCTTTTCCTCCTTGCTCAAATCTCTTTCCCTTCCCCACATAGTCTACCTCCTTTCATCCAACCATTTTTCTTTTATTTTGTTCTTCAAATCATTTGAACTAAGGGATTCTCATGAGAAAAACCAATTAATATTTAACCTGTTGGGTCTGATTTATTTCACTTAGTAGAAGGGTCTCACTGTCCATCCATTTTCCTACAAATGACTCGCACTTATAATTCTCTGTTTCCTTAGTAACCTTCAGTCTGATTGCTCCACCATCATTAAAGGCATCTACAGTTGTGGAATGTCTTCTTCCTTTGATTCCATCAGTGTTTGTTTCATTTGTTTTGGGATTCTGTTGCTATAAATATATTTATAATTGTTAATTTTTAGTGTACATTCGATAGATTTAATTGATAAAACAGTGGCAAGCTTGAGAAGATTCACTCTAATTTGAAAGATATACTGTGGGTTAAATGCTATCAAACACATGTTACAAAAAATATTTTATGAGTCAATCCCTATAAAAAAAAATTGCTCTGAGAAACTGTCACAGCCACCCCAAACTTCATCTACCAACCTCATTAGTATGCACTGAGTCAGCACCATCCATAGCAAAAAGAGTAATACTTGAAGAATCAGATGGTTGTTGACATGTAATTGTTAAATATCTTTGATACACTGATTCTTTTATCAGTTACAATATTCTTCTTTATCACTTATAACAGATTATATTTAAAATCTATTTTTTTTCTAGTACATGGCTCCATGGCTCTTTGGGTTACTATTTGTATGGAACATCATTTTCCATCTTTTTACTTCTGATGCATTTGTGTCTCTAAAATGAGTCCTGCCTTTTTATACAGCATATTTGACGATTTTTTGGCCCACTCTTCCAATCTTTGCCTTCTCATTGGAGTTTAGTCCAATTACATATAAAGCAATACTGATAAGAATGAACCTATCTCTGGTGACTTTCAGCTTGCTTTCTGTATGCCTTGTGGATTTTTCCTTCTTCCAAGTTCCTCCACTGCTGCTTGCACATTTGTTGGATTTATATGGTGAATTCATTTGAATTCCCTTTCATTTTCTTTTGTGTATGTTCCATAGATAGTTTCTTTAGTGGTCATGGGACTTGTATTTAACATTCTAACAACTAGTTGGAATGACTGTGACCTGAACTTGGATGACATACAACTCTTCTCATGTACAGCACTGTCTCCTTTGCCACCCATATGCTTGATGTCGTATATATTTATTTATCATATACTGAACAACATAAATTTATAACTATGTTGTGCATCTGTGTTTTAAGTCATGTAGGAAATAAAAAGTGAAATTGTAATCCAACTTATAATTATGATAGGTTTTGTGTTTATCCATGTTTAGACTTCACTGGAGATTTTCATTTCCTCATGAGATTTTGAGTTACTATTTAACATCCTTGCATTTCATCCTAGAGGACTGAATCACTTTCATAGATCAAATCTAGTGATATCAAATTCTCTGCTCAGTGAATATTTTCAGAGACTTCCTTGAATGCTGGCCAATAAAATAAACAAACTGCAAAATTTCTAAACACACGCATACATTAATACTCAAACACAACCACCTCTTGTAGTCTTTGCAAACTACATCTACAAATTTGGGCATTCATTTAAAACCTAGCTAAGGATTCTATGACCCCAGAGTTCAGCCCATAGTGAGAACTTAAGGTCTCTTTAGTACATCAAAGAGTTTTGCTTTGGGTACATGCATGGCTTTCAAAGTTCCCATTTACATGACTGCTTCTGGATTTCCCACTTTCCTTCAGAATAATGCTCCAGCTTCTTTTTTGTGTGTCAAGGGGTTGTCTGTTTCAGTCTGTAATCTCTTGCTTTTTATCCTTCAGTTGAGCACATAATCTTGTTGAAGTACAGTGATTCATTCTGATAGTATTTACTCTACTTGACAGTTTACATGGGGTCTTCCAGTTACTCCAGTATCTAGAACAAACTGGATATTATATAACTTTATCTGAGTGTCAGCCTGCCCAAGGGGCCCAAGGAAATTTTTGTGGGTGAGGTCCTCAGGTTAAAAGAAGACACTTGTGCAAGACATCAACAAAAACAATGGGCAGCATAGAGCAAAGCAAAACACATGAGTCACCTGCATCTTTAGCATTTATTCATTCATTTATTTATTTGATACAGGGTCTTCCAGTTAGTTTACTATGCAGTTCAGATTCATAGTGATCCTCCTGTCTCAGCCTTCCCAGGAGTGAGATTACAAACATTCACTACTATGCCTAGTTTTGTGGCAGCATGGTGAGCCTGGGGTTACAGGACCAGCATGGCATGCAGTACTGGGAACTGAACTCAGGTCCTTGCACTTGCCAAGCAAGTGTTTAGGCACGAAGCTATTCCCAGCCCCTACAATATAGGTTGTTATCACCTGTTTGCATTCTTACATGCTGTCCTCTTTGATGCATGCATGGTTGTCCATTGCTAAATCATGCCTATATAATTATGCTCCGATATGCACTGGGGCTAACAATGGGATCATGTCCTGAGGGCTGTCCACAAGCATCTTTAGATGCCCCGAGCTTTGACTTAATCTGAATGGTTCCTCTCAAAGAGTAGATGAATGAATTATGGTAGCATAAGTAGAGTTGCAGAAGCTATTTTACCGTTGTATCTTAGTGTGTCTGGGGTTGCACAAGGGCTGCAGCAGGAAGAAGTGCAGCACAAAGACCAGACCCAAGCCGCAGCCACCTGGAGGAGTTTAAACTTGGTAGATCCAGACCTGGTGCTAAGGTAATAACTCTACCACATCTCTACACCAAAGGTCAGAAGACACTGCTACATAAAGTGACAAACAGAAGGAGCAAAAATACATTCTCAGGCCCCAAGCCCAACCAGAACAAATGCAGGAGACAGTAGCATAGAAGAAATTGGAAATCACTCACCTGAAATCTCTGAAATATTAGCATCTGAAGTAAAGAAACAACTGCAGAAAGGCATAAAGCAAATCAGGTCAGAAATAATTTCTGAAGTAACAGAAGAAATGATAACTGTAATGCAAGAAGTACTAAGTGCTTCTAAAGATGACACTGATAAAAAAAAATAGAGGAGAACACAAAAATGATGGAATCCTTGAATGAGCAATATAGGAAAGAAATAGAATGCCTGAAGCAGATTCAAAGTGCTATACATGAAATTAAAACCTCAATCACAGCTGGAAAAATCATTTGAATGAAAGTGAATATAGCCGGGCGTGGTGGCGCATGCCTGTAATCCCAGCACTTGGGAGGCTGAGGCAGGAGGATTGTTGTGAGTTCGAGACCAGCCTGAGCTACAAAGTGAGCTTAAGGCCGGCCTGAACTGCACAGTGAGATCCTGTCTCAAAAAGACCAAAAAAAAAAAAAAGAAAAAAAAGAAAGTGAATATAGACTTTCAGACTTTGACAACATTGTTACAACTAGTGAAAAGGTAAGAAAAGATTTTGTAAAAATAATTCAACATCTGCAAGATAATGCAAAATGAATAGGGTAAGACTAATAGGTATCAATGAGAAAGGAGCCAATACAAGTCATATAAAAAGAATATGGGCAGAAGTAATAGCAGAAAACTTCCTAAATATGGAGAAACAATCTAATATTCAGTAACTGAAGCATATAGAACTCCAAATAACATCAACCCAATTAAAAACACACCCAGACATATAATGATCAAGATCCCAGAAATTCAGCACAAAAACTGTATATAAAAGTTGCTAAAGAAAAGAAAAAGATCACATTTATAGGAAAACCCATCCGAATAACAGCAGATTTCTCTTTCCAAACCATCAAGTCAAGAAGAGCATGGAGCAAAGTACTACAAGACTTTGCAAGCAAACAAATTCCAACCCAGACTGATATAACCTGCAAAACTCTCTTTCAAGTTTAATGGAGAATTTAAATACTTTCATGACAAAGAACAACTAAAGAATTTCATGATGACAAAGTCAAGCCTAGGGCCAGGGAGATAGCTCAGTAGAATAAGTGCTTGCCTATCAAACACAAGACCCTGACTCAATCTCTGGTACTGAAAAAAAAAAAAAATCCAAGTCTGCACAGACTACTATAAGATGTTGTAGAGAGGGATCAAAATGACCACAACTCCATGAATGAGAATGGAAAAAACCCACCAAATAGGGCAAACAATTAAGTGCAGGAGAATAAGAAATATACAAAAGCAATCTTTCAGTTATTCTTTTGTATACAGCAAGAAAATATTTCCATCAGCATGCTCTACAAATGGACTTCTCCTGCACCCTATGGGTCATGATTCTGTCGGGGTCTGCAGGGTGGATATCAAGGAAATAGCAGCAGTTCAGTCCCACAAGTGACACCTGGCCACCAGGAAACGTCATGGACACTGTCCATGTCCACAACATAGTAGAACTATCTGCAAACTGGTAGAAGTGCTGGTCATATATTTGCCATTCCAGTATTTATATTATGTTTTATTCCTAGTAATTCTTTACTATCGTGAAAACTTTTCTTAGTTGAAGTATTTTGAAATATTTAATTTTTAACTAATTAATATTTAATTAATTTTAATATTCTTTAATCTCAATATTTGTCTGCAATTTTTAATATATTAAATAATTATTGATTTTCAAAAAAGTTAATGAGAAGAAAGTATTTATATGTATGAACGTCAACAAAAAAAGAAATATCCACTGAAATGTGGACCCAGCATAAAGAACCAAAGGCAGGAATATGACTCCACTTGCCAGAGAAGGTTATCCCTCTGAGTTTACCCCTTCTAGGGTGTAAGGAAAGATGTATTGTACACTGTTTAACAGTTTGTTGAGCCTGTTCCTGGGTTAAATGGAATTAGTCACGTAAGGTAGAAGCATTCTGATGGATGGTGGCATGGGATGGCAGAAGCCATTGAATGTCATCTGAGGGGTAACGCTGACAGTAGCCAGCAATCTGTCTATTGTAGCATTTGCCTCAATAACAGGGCAGTTACTGAGTTTGGAATGAGAATGTAAATGACCAGTGAAACAGAGGATGTGGCATTACTGCATTGCAAATTGGACAGCGTGAAATAACTGAAAAAGATCTTGGCCAGTGTGTATAGCGATAATTTTGATGTGACGCACTACATCACAAATATAAGTGCTGCCTGAAAAGAGGTTGATGGTAACAGATGAAGGATTTTGTAAGGGCCATATAAGAGCCTTCAATTTAGTCTTTGTAGAAGGATAACCTATATCCTATATTTAAAAAGAGGAAACTGTAACATAATGTTGGCTTCCCAAAGAGGGAAGGGGAGGGCATCTATGAAAATGGAGATGCTTCCTGCTATGGGAACTGAACTTAGTTTTAAAGGAAAGACAAAGGATGTGATGGAAAACAATTTAATTAATTTACCTGAAGGATAATGATAATCAATCAATAGCACCAAGGAAGTTAGTCAATGTTGACTGTCAAGAGGATGAAAATTGCCACAGCCACTGCTGTTGAAGGGAAGAAAAGTGAATAATGATAGCTTGCACCTCATGAGCAGAGAGACGAGCAGCACACGTTTGCCTGTGTGTGATCTGTCCTGCCACAGCATCATAAAAGGAAGTAATGGTTCTATATGGAGCATGTGGCCATTATAAAGAGCCCTGGGGCTGCCAACGGACCCCAGCGTGCATATGCTGAGTTGGGAAAATAATTTAAAACATTGACAAAGATGAGTCAACTCTAGGGAGCTGAGCATTGGAGAGAGCCAGATTAACTTTGCCTAATGTGGTTTTAGCCTCTGATGTGAGCACCCCCAGAGATGTGGTTCCCCTTGAGAATGTCACAGAGAGGACCTACGTCATCATGAGTCACTAGCATAAGGGCGTGGCGGAGCCAGTTAATATCATCTAGTAAAGTCTGAAAATCAGTTGGGAGTACAAGATATTGACCTGGATCTGAACAGTCTGGAGAAGAATATTTTTCTATTTGATAAGGTGACTCAAATGTGAAAAGGGTACCATTGCTTTTATCTTTCTGGGAGCCACCACCAGACCTGCATTGTGAATGACATTATTTAATTGCATACTTAGTGCAAGAGGATGAGGACTTATGTGCTAGAAGAATATCCATGTTAGTGAATAAGATGAACAGGTGGATGAGCCTTATGGACTGACAAAAGGGCTGCAGCCACAAACTCTTTATTCTTTTTTTTTTTTTTAAATGAGTTTAGGTCAGTGTCTATATAGTATACAGGGTCTCACTACACCGATCAGATTCATAGTGATTCTCCTGTCTCCAGCCTCCCAAGCTCTGGAATCGAAGGTGTGCACCACCACACCCAGTCTCAATCGCCATCTCAGCAGGCTCCAGGGGCAGGGGTGGGTGACACACTGGGGATCGAGTCCTGGCTGCTGCACTCTGCCAAAGCAGGCGCTCTAGTCTGCTGAGATATGTGCCCAACCCTAACAAACTCTTAACATAGGGTTGGACTATTTGCCATTCCTTGTAGCAGACAACAACACCTCTGGAAATGATGAATAGGGGCATGATGGTTAATGAAGGGTAAACTAAAGGCATAATGTTTTTATCTTGAGGTTGGAGAGGGACTGTTTAAAAAAATAAATAAAATCATGTGATCTTTTAAGTCAATTGCCATGAGGGAAAAATATAAAGGGCTGGGCAATCCTGGATGAAGTGTTCCCATGACTTCCAGGGTGCAATTGACTACCTATAAATCCTGTAGTAGCCTCCACCTCCCTCATGTCATTCTTATTAAGAAAATTAGAGTATTCTAAGGGCTAACAGAGAATTCTAGGTGTCCCACTGTCATCTGCTCATTAACCACTGTATGAGCTGCTGCAACCTTCCCCAGCACGACTGATAACCCAGTCAGAGTCATAAGACATCCAAGTTATCTTGGACATCATCCATGGGGTCAGGTAAGAGACCAAGGCCCCTCCTGAATATGTGAAGGTGAATATCCTATGCCAAACAGTCCCTTTTAGGTCTTACTACAGAGGATTATTTTCTTCCTAGATTGTATTTACCAAGCCTTTGAGTGGGGAGATGAACTTGTTGTACAGCTGATGAGTCACCAAGAAGTAAGGACTAACCAAAAATGCTCCCATGTCCTGTAATGCATCTCAACTCAACCTCATAGATTGACTGGTATATGGGAGTGGACACAGGCAAGAAATGTCCAGAACGGCCTTCTACACCCTTCCAGGTTAACAATTTGGCACGACTAGGGTGAGAAACTGACCACCTCCTGTAGATGTGTAGTTGTTACATTCACAGGCCATACCATAGGCCAATGGTACTGGGGCATCTGCACCTGCATCTAAAAGCCCTTTGTTCTTTTTATTTTTATTTTTATTTTATTTTATTGAAGTACAAATATCAATGAGACAGTTTTAAGACACTTTAACATGACAGATTCGATAAATTAATACATTGCAAACTGTTTTCATAATGTTTTAGTATCATAGAAGGTGCATACATGATATTATACTTACAGACATTATTATAGCAGATGTCTCTTATCAGTAAAGTAAGAGAGTGTAGCTGTTTACGTATCTTATTTTTATACCTGAATTATACCACAGATTCAATAATTAACACTTTCTACCTTGTTATCTCCCTAGTGTTTGTCCATAGTACTAGAAGGCAACATAGTATCTTGTCCAACCACCATTAGTGCAAATCTTGCTTCTCATAGAATTATGTAAAAGCATGACGTTAACTATCCCAACTGTACTGTCCATACACACACATCATGATTCTTCCTTTCCATACCTCATTATTTGTCTAGACCTGTCAAAGATGGGCACTCCATTGTCATTAAACCAATTTAGGTGCCTGAACTTGATGACACAATCCAACACAGTCCAGAATTCCACAATAATAGTGAGTTATCTGAAGAAGTTGTCCACTGTAGCAATTTACATCTCAACTTATTATGGCCCCACATTGTATACTTCATTTTTTATACTTTTCTGCTGGATGGTTAAGACCAAGATAGAGCAGGACTATATACCAAAACATGTAGTTTTTGTTTCTGATGAGGTCAGTGAAGTCCCCTCAGGGTTTATCTTGTAGTTCTGTACCTTACTCTGTAGATCCTTTGTCTATGTCATCCATGTGGATGAGTCACGGCCAATGCTTGACCAGTTTGCTCTCTGTGAGAGCCTGAGAGAAAGTTTTCTCTCCATGTGACTCTCCCCAGGCACACTATAGACCATCAATCTCTTTTCTCTGTGGCTCCATAATCTCCTTGATCAGAAAATTTGGGGCACAACTGAGTTTCATGATGTTACAGTACAGGTTCTCCTATGCCCTGAGTCTTCGCTGACCTTGAAAAGCTAGGGCCAAAATGTTGGCTGGCCTCATGGCTCTTCTATTTCTCCAATTTTGGTCTGTGAACTTAGGTTGTTAACCATCCAGAAGAAAAGCTGATTAGTACCCTGCAGCATATGCCATTCAGTTTGCCCTATCTGATTGAATTCTTTTTAGTTGTTGTTGTACATTTTTATTTGTATTTCTTCTCTTCATTTCTTATACTAGGGAGACTATACAATGTTTGCACATGTGTGTCTGGTTTATTTCACTTATGAGTATATATGTTCAAGTAGCATCCACTTCAATGTAAATGCTTTTCAAATTTATCATTCTTTTTTTTTTCAAATTTATCATTGTTTATAGCTGAGTGATACTCCATTATATAGAAATACCACATCTTTTTCAACCATTCCTCATGTGACGGACATCTTGGTTGTTTCCAAGATTTTGGTATCACAAATTGTGCTGCTATAAACATAGGTACACATATATCACTATGATATAATGTTTTCAGTTCCTCTGGGAAAATTCCCAGTAGGGAGATAGCTGGCTTGAATGGGATTATGAACCCTTTGAACGTTTTTCCTTCAATAATCAATTCTTTCCAGAGATGATCCTGTTTAGTCCATTGAACCCACTGAGTATCAGAGGACCCGAATCCCTTGACTGGCATATGATTCTCTTTCCTTATATATAGATTCTTTATTTATAGATTTTCTAATTTTTGTCAAAGGGAGAATGACCAGTGGAGTGATATGACAGTCTGGAGGACTTCAATAGTATTTTCAATAGATTGTGACATAACTTTGATTTTCCTTGTATAATCAGCATTGATGACATCAGGTAAAATGTGGAGATCTTTTAAAATGAGTTTTCTGTTGCCTAGCAGGAGCCCCAGTGTTCCTTGAGACAAAGGTCCATAGATTCCATTTGATATAACTTGGGGCCCCATTTCAGGGAATTAGTATAAATCTGGAGGAAAGACTGAGGTCTGAACCTCTACTATCCTTTGTTGATTGCCAGAGGTCAGAAATGTGCATGGTGGCAGAGGTTAGGGCTGGTGAGGAATTGGAATAAGCACCCCCACTGTTTGGTAGGAGCAGGTCAGGACCCCGGGAAGTTTCTCAGAATGAATTGGCCTCTCACATCAGTTTTGGGTTTATACTGACTCACCATGTGATACCCTCATTGACATTTTCTACAGATATTAGGAAGTTTTGTTGAAGGGATATATAATACAGCAGAGCAACCTAGGGCAAAATGCCTCCACCTCCGCAGAGGAAACTAGTAACTTTGTTCTTTCCTTTTCTCTTTCCTTCTTTTCCTCCCCAGGTTATTACTTCCAGTGTCTGAATTCCAAATCTTAGAGAGTTTATTTTGTTGCTGCTTTCTGCTCTGCCATCTTCTTAGAAAAACTGGATAATGATGTAGGACACCTGCCACTGACATCATGACAGTATGCATTCTTTGGAGAACTGCCCCTTCTCAATTCTGTAAAAACCTGTCTCCTTCAGCACAAAAATATTCATAGTATGTAATTCGCTTGTCAAAAATATTTTTGTTGAATTTCAAATCCTTTTCCATTTCCATGGCTACTCTAATATTGAGCTCACTGTCCAAGAGCTGTATTAGCCGAGCACAGAATCAGGGGATCCTCTACTTTCTGAATCTGACCACCAGGTTATGTAACACATCATATGCAGTGGATAAGTTGTCCTAGCTGTCTCCTAGTTGTCCTAAATTTGTGAGACAAGGAGACTCACAAGGTGAATGCTATCATGTAAATTCATCTACATGCCTCCTGTCCAGACTTCCTTGTCCTTCATCTTCCCATCTTGGTCCTACTCATCTGTTTTTCAAGGTAAGTAAAGAGATTCAGGACAAGTTCCTAAATTATTGAGCAAGATGAGCCAAGAATTGAACACCTCACATTAGGATAAAGAAAAAACAGCAAAATTTATTAAAGCAATAGTATGCTAAGAGTGAGCAGGCGCAGAGTCCGCAGGCTCATCCCTGCAAAAAGAAAATGGCAAGAGTGGATCAGGAGCATAAGGCATAAGCATTTACAACATTGCCCCAGTTCAGAGTCATTTCCCTCTATGGTGTTCCAGGCATGACCAACAACATGATTGATAGGGTGCTGAATCATATGAGTTGTGCCTGGTGTAAATGTCCTTTCCCACAATCCACTGTGCTATAATTGGATGCATGAGATATAGTACCTATGCATGAGCATTCAATGAGCTCCAGGGGAAGGATTATTGTAGGTCATGCTCACAGGTCTGGTACACATGTGTCCTGATTCAGGTCTTGGGGATTTTTGAGGATAATTTTGGGAGTCTGCTTTTCTTTTCTTTTTTTCTTGGCAGAACTGGGGATTGAACTCAGAACCCTTGAGCTTGCCAGGGAAGCGGTTATTCTACTGAGCCATCTCCCCGGCCCCTTGAGCCATCTCCCTGGCCCCTGGGAGTCTGCTTTTCTTATCTCGGCTTCTATGTAGTAAAATTTAGGACAAATGTTGGGAGGTTGGCCCTATGCTGTTCCTCAAGTTCAGGTGAGTAAATAGGAGAGATCCAGCAGCAAGTGGAGGAGAGTGGATCCATAGCCCCAGTTATAATGTCTATATTACCTTGACCTGGCATGTAAGCTGCCCACTCCATGTTATCTTTAATTCAAAGCAATAAAACAACGTGTAAAACCGTTGAGGGCCATGCAAGCTAGAAAATTGGTCAAACGTGTAAAACTGGAACTAGACCCCAGTGCCTAAAGCAGACAAGCGACCTCAGTCCTAAGATAAGCATCCTGCCTGGTCAGCTGTCACTAGGAAGCCTTGTGTCAAGTGTTACTAACTTTGCAAAGGTATAAATAAATAAATAAATAAATAAATAAATAAATAAATATCTGTATTGTTGCTCAGGGGGTCATCTGGCCAACCAGGCAAACAAGTCACCACCTAACCCAGCTCTTGACTTCTTGCCTATCTTTTCCTCATTTCTGCCATGTTTTCTCCCCAGTAGAATGGATCACACTGAGATACACAGAGCCTCCATATTTATATATATTTTTTTATTTACTTGTGTGTCTTTTGTATTTTCCCCTTACATTGTGTGCTTCTTTTCTCTCTCTCAGGATTTTAACCACTTTGGACTTCAGTTTTTGTTTTCGTCTCAGGCTGGTAAGAAGACAAGAGAGAGGTTGATGTGGACCAGTGAGCTACCTCCAGAAAATACCATTATTTCAGTATCTGTAGCAATATCAACCCATTTCCCCCAGTTTTGAAATGTTTTTCCTTTCCATTATTTCTTTCTTTTATTTGTAGTAACAAAGTTTATTTGAAAAATTTTGGAGTAAGGGAGAAATCGGCTGTGCAGTGCAAGCTTGGGCTAAGTAAAAGAGGGAAAAGCAAGATAAAATCCTGGAGGATTCAGGGTGCGGTATGACGATGTGAACACCATGATCACCTATTACTTTTTGAAAAGATAAAATCTTTTATCCTTTTTGACTCCTGTCTGACATCTGTTTTCTCCTTTGGTTGATTTGCCTGATGATAGTCTCCATGCTTCTTAGTGTTTGTCCATAGGCATCAGCTTCCCTTTCAAGAGGGTTCCCTTGACCTTTAAGTGCCTGCATCCATTTACATTTGAGCAGAAGTTTAGTTTTCCACTAAGCATTTTGTAACAGATCAACATGGATAAGGTCCCTTAAGCACAGCAAGAGAACCAACCACACTGTCTTCATTTAAAACAATGCATTCTGTGGGATGCTGCGATCTTTCAGATGGCTGTCCCCACCCTGACCCTATGTGTGGTGCTCAATTCTTAGTGTCCCTGAAGAGCACTCTTTCTCTACTCAGTGGCTCAACCCAACATGCAGAGCAGAATGGTAGCTCAGTTTATCCACCACTTATCAGGATCACCCAGCCGATCGATCAAGATCATCATCCCTCGACACTGGGAAAAGCTGCAAATTTCCCCTCTAGAGCAGACTTGCATAAACCTAGCTAGGCAAGGAAGGGGTACCCACAGGAACATAGTTCTGGCATCTAGGCAAGCAATACAGCTCAGGGCAGAACTCAGAAAAGATCACCTTTAAAATTTATGGTTTAAGATGGGAATGCAGAGCAACACCAAACAAATGCACCACCAGCCACATCAAGTTCAAATGTGAACAGGCGGGCAGCAGGACATTCCTGTGCTACACCCACCTTCTACTGGTCACTTGGTAGACCAAGAGTATGTTCTGCATCAGCATCATGCCATTATTTTAAAAATATGAATCCTGCTATTATTTAGGTGAGGACGTTTAGGTGAGGTGAAGCCATTAGAAAACAATTGCCATTGAAAACACAGTTACTGATAAGTGCCGAGAGGGAAGCATGTTATCCTACACAGGACTGCGTGAGGTAATTCCAGGGTATAGCAGAGAAGGAGGACTAAGAGGAACATGTGGGTAAGAATCTTCATTGTGTTTTCTATGGAAAGGAATGAGTAAGACAGTGTGCACAGGCATAATGAGAGGCAGGCTTGAACTGTTCCATGGAGCACCAGCCTTGGTGTGGCTAAGATGGGAACAAAGAGGCCCAGAATGTACAAACCTGATAGAAGGGATGGTGAGGTCTCAGGGCTCACATAGGAAAAGCAGGCTTGTAGATGAGTCCTTTACTACTTCTGGAAGTTGGAGAGCCCTGGGCGGGGCAGTCTCGGTAGTATATCAAAGTGTAAGATCAAAAGAACATAGTAAAGATTGAGACTAAGTGGTAAACACCTGAACTAGATTTTTATTAATTAAGAGGCCATTATACTCTCCATGGCTAATAATAAAAAACACTAAATGTAGTTTTAAGAAAAAAAGAGAACAGAACTCAAATGATACACCAGGATATATTTAACACAAAGAAATGCAACAATTGGGAATTTAAACAAAAATGTACTATATAAAAGACAAATACTCAAATACCAAAATGCATCTTTATCAGAAAGCAAATCAAATGTAAAGGGATTTAATTACCTAACTTAAAGGCCCTTGGGAAAACAGATTTAAGAAACACAATTGAACTACACACTGTACGTAAAAAACTCACTTTAAAGCCAAAACCATAAAAACATTGATCTCAAAGTGCCTCAGTTTTCCTATGTAACTTGAAACTATAATGGTAAGTGGAGTCAATCATACCAGTGCAAAGTGAAAGCTTAAATATCACATTATGCCCGTTATATGAGAAATATAAAATATAAATAAAGAGCAAAACAAAAGATAGAAAAGAGGAAATAGGAAGGCAAATCTTTTGCAAAAGGAAAGGGAACCAAACCTGGGCATAGGGCTGGCCACATAGCTCAGCAGACTAAAGTGCCTGCTTAGGCAGAGTGCTGCAGCCTGCTTGATCCCAGGTGTGCTGTGTTGGGCCTACGCGCAGGGCGTGCCAAGACTGGGCATGGTGGTGTGTGCCTGTAATCCCAGCACTTGGCAGGCTGAAAACAGGAGAATCACAGTGAGTCCTATCTACATACTGAGACCTTGTAGAACCTGTAGACCCTATACTAAATACACACACACACACACACACACACACACACACACACACACACAGAGAGAGAGAGACCTGGGCATAGCGGTATACATCTGTAATCCCAGCACTCAGGAAGCTGAGGCAGGAAGATTGCTATGTGCTCAGCCTGGGCAATATAGTGAGCTTAAGGTTGGCCTGGACTACATAGTGAAACCTTGTCTCAGAGATAGGGAGAAAAAGGGAGAGGGAGAGGGGAAAGGAGAAAGGAGGAGGAGAAGAGGGGGAGAGAGAGGGGAGTGGGAGGGAGGGGAAAGAGGGAGAGGGAGATGGAGAGAGGGAGAGAGACAGCCACAGAGACACAGAGAGAGCACCAAGAATTGGGTGGAGAGAACAGGATAAAAAAAGAATTAATATACACTGTGTACATGTATCAATGAATGCAATCATTACATTCTAAAAAGTGTATTAAAACACAAACACATTGAAAATGAAAACTAAGACAAACATATTCCTTGCAAGATGCAAACCTTTTAAATGAGCTAGAGTGATTACAGTAAGAAAAGAAATAAATTTTGAGGGCTGGGAGATGGCTCAGTAGAATAAACACTTGCCTGGCAAGCATAAGGTCCTGAGTTCAAGACCTGGTACTGCAAAAAAGAAAGAGAGAGAGAGAGAAACTTAAAAAAAAGAAATAAATCTTGAGAAAATAATTGCTATAAAAGACAAAAAAGTACAATGTTTTTAATAACTCCCTGAGAAAAATACAAGCATCATGAACATACATGTGTCTGACAACAGACTATAAAGTATATGAAGCAAAAGCTGATAGAACTGAGGCATGAAGTAGATGGGTCAACAATCGGAGTTGGTGACTTTCAGGTCTTCTGGTGGGTCTGGGGCTTGGCTTCCTACACTCACCTCATTGGGCCTTTCTCTCTCTCTGACACAAAGAGAGGAAGATGAGTCAGAGGGGACCAGTGCAAAGTGAAAGTGACTTCATTGTGAGCATTGCAGGAAGCAGTACAAAGCCACTCCAGGAGAGAAGCGAGGGTACTCAGACCTGGGTCACCATCAAATCTGAGACAGCGGTCTTGTTTTATGGGGAAGAGGTCTTGTCTCCACCCTATTGAGGGTTGATACTTCATTGATTGGATATTGTGCTTATTGCTACGAGTTTGGTCTTGTGGGTTAAAGGGGGAATTGTGGTAGCCAAGGCAAACTGCACTAAGAGACACAGTGTTGTTCTCACAGAGAACAACAGTTGTCAAAACCACACCCTGTCGGCTTCAAACCACAAAGTTTCTTGAAAACTGCTTGTTCCTCATAACCACATAGAGACTGCATTTTCTAGTCTTGGTGACTGTCCTTACACATGCACCATTTTTCATAGATGAAAAAAGGAGACAAAAGATAAACAATGAAAAATATGACTTTAACCACACGGTAAAGGCCAAGCAGACCTGACAGAACAGATGAGTAGCTTCAATGACAACAGTAAAATGGGCATTCTGCCCCAGAGCACGTGGACAGTCCCCAAGATACACCATATCGTGGACCATGAAAGAGTTCTCCATGAATTAAAACTATCAAAATCATATAGAAACTTGCCTGACCACAGTAGAATCAATCAGCAATTGAGAGCTGGAGGGAATCCAGAAAATTTAGTAAAGTATGTGATATTGGATAGCATGGTCTGGAACAGCAAATGGATCAAGGGAGAAATAAGAAAAGACTCTGAGATCACACAAATCACAGCCCGCCAAAACTTATAGGATGCAGTGAAAGTAGGGCACAGGAGGAAAGTTCCAGTTTTACTACTTTTTTTTTTTTTTGATAGTGGGGACTGAACTCAGGATCTTGCACTTGCCAGGCAGATGCTTATGCTGCTGAGCTATCTCCCCGGCCCTATTTTATAACTTTTAAAAGAAGAAGAACTCAAATCAATAAACCCTCCTACCTTAAGAAAGAGAAAAAGAATGAACCAAAAGTCAGCAGAAGTGAGGAAATAATAACATTTAATGGTGAGATAAATGAATTTGAGAACAGAAAAATAAAAGAGAGATTCAGTGATACTCAAGATAGCTACATTTAAAAGACCAAAAAGAAAGAAAAACCTGACAAATTATTAACTAGACTGAGAAACAAGAATGAAGAAGACTCAAATTACTCAAAGCAGGAATGAAATCGAGAGTCTATTACTGAGGTTACAGCAACAACAGTTGCTATAAGAAAGCATATTATAAGCAAATTTATACCAACAATTAGATAACCTAGGTGAAAGTGTAAAATTCCTGAAAACAAATAAACAGTGAAAACTGACTCAGAAATATAAGGAATTGAAAAGCCAATCAATCGATGAGTAGCTAAACAAAATGTGATATATCCATGCAATGAAATGTTTTACTGTCCTAAAAATGAATGTTGGGCCCCTCTATGCTCTGACATAGATGAAACATGAAAAACATTATGACAAGTGAAAGAAGGCATTGACAATAGCCTCATACTGTATACTTCCATTTGTGTGAGATATTAAGAATCAGCAATACAGAGATAAAAAGAAACAACTTGTCTTAAATATATGGGTGCAACTAGAGACCATGCTAAGTGAAATAAATCAGACCTGCATTGCAAGCTCATATTATCTCACTAGTTTAAGAACATGAAAGAGTAAATAAAATCTGAAAGGTGCAATTAAAAAAAAAGAAAAGAAAACTCATGGCTGTTAAGTTTAGGGGAAGAGGAAGTCAGCGTGTTATATGTATGGGGCCTTTGAGAGAATGACAGAAATATTCTGGAATTAGATAGTTGTTTCACAAAATTTAAAGTCTCCTAAAACCCACTAGCATAACTCTTTTAAATAAGTAATTCTACCTCTTTGAATAGTTTTTCTGAATGAAGCAATACTATAATTATCGATTTTTTTAAATTTTATGTATTTGGTACAGGGTCTCACTATGCAGCTTGGACTCATACTGATCCTCTGGTTTCAGCCCCAAAGTATGAAGCAGCACTATAGACACAAAGTTGTATGTATATGGAGAGAGAGAGAGAGACAGAGAGAGAGAGAGAGAGAGAGAGAGAGAGAGAGAGAGAGAGAGAGAGACCAGGGACAAAATGTACCATTCAGAGCAACACCCAGGACTGTCCTCTTTCAGCTGGGTCGCACCCCCTACATTTCTTTATCTCCAAACAGTCCATCCAATTATTAAGGCATCAATAGGTTAATCAATTGGCAAAGGTCAGTCTCCATGATCCAATCACATCCCCAAAGCTCCACCTCCAAAGTTGTTGCATGTGACCCAACCTTTACAGATGAGCCTTGCAGGGATATTTCAGATCCAAACTCTAACAGGGTTCAACTTTGGTATTCATATTTTCCCTTCCACAAGATACGATAAGATTCATGACATACTATTATGTGCATGCATTATACATGTAAAGAAGAAGAGCCAGGACACATTTTGCAGAGGACTGGGGAACCTTCAAATCAGTGAAATAAAAACGTAACCCTTAGCATCCTGGAAGGGAGTAGAAACAGACATTAGTGATTACAAGCAAAATGCTCACTAAGAAGCTCAAAGAGCTGTAATGTAGAGCAATATTATCTTCCTAAAAAAGAGTAAGCATCATTATAAACCAAGATTCAAAACTGCTCAGAAAAAAAAAATCCTTCACAAACTGGATTAAACATATACTGAATTTATTGCCGTACAACATTTGATGGAAAGTTCTTAATTTAGATGAATCTTGGAGCTTCAACCTACTATCTATGATGTTCTCATTTTTGTATTTGTTATTGTCAAGAAGATCCTCCAGATGTCTCCATCCATAGTAACAATATTGCCATAGTTGTTCTAAGGTTTAAATCTAAGAACCCCCTTTTCTAGGGTGGGAAATCCACATTTGTAAAAGAAGGCTTCCAAATTATGACAGTTCAGTCTATTCAGTCTAGCTTCAGGGAAGTTTTATGTAAGTGTTTTAGCCATATGTTAACTACTTGACTCAACTGTGGCAGCAGACCATTCCTTATGTCTGAGTTGTGCATTCACAAGGAATAGAAGTTGCTAGAAAGAGAAGTAAAGTGAAATGGGATGTACAAGAGTAAGTCCTTCAGGATACAACTGTAACTTCATTTCTTTTTTTTTTTTTTTTTTTTGGCGGAACTGGGGATTGAACTCAGGCCCTTATGCTTGCCAGGGAAGCACTTATTCCACTGAGCCATCTCCCCAGCCCCTAGGATACAACTGTAACTTAACTAAGCATATTTGTCTTCTCAACTGCCTCTACTACAGGGACATTATGATGCAATTCAAAACTTCCTCACACTAAGGAAGCACACTTGGAATTATGACTTCATTGCAGAAATTAACATTATTACAGCAGGATACCAGCACTAGTCCATTAGCATCATACTCGTGTGTCTCTTTACAGTCCTCCTTGCACATAGTCTCTATGGTCAACACAGCTCCTGCAAAGAAAAAAGAGAAAATACAACATTGTTTGAATAAGCTAGGATATAAGATTCAAATTGAATTAAAGGTAAACCAAAACTGTATTGAATGAAAGCATGTTTCTTCTACAGCAAATGCCATCCCTGCACTCGCAGTCCTGCCACAGACTCCTAAGTCATATCTAGCAAGCTTTCACTTCCTAGAAGTCTTTACTGCAGGTGCAGTATATACTTGGTTGTGAGCTTCAAGTTCTATCTGAAGCAAATGGGCACAAAGAACCTGCTGTGCTCCAGGCTCTGTGGAAAGCACTAGGGTAGAGTGGTGAGTGACATTAAGTCTTCAGCACAAAGAATTTGAGGGTGACAGACAATCTAAATGCACCATGAAAGATGTTATCAGATGGACGCAGCAGGGATATCCTGAGAATACAAAAAGGATAAGGGTAAGAGGGGTAAGGAGGAAAGTCAAAGAAAGTTTCCTAGGCTTTCTATGCAAAAAAAAGAAGTTTGATCAACATTCCACAAGAGACTTCCAAAACGGAGTGGGGAAAATGGTATTGGTAGAGACTTTGATTTTTAGAGCTCAGGAGTCTCAAGGAGAGATCGGTACAAAAAGTAGGAATCAGCCCAATCTACTCAATATCCCCTTAATTTTATAATTCTGCAATCAAGGTAACAAAGATTATACCTTCACACCTGAATTTCAGTTGACTTTTCATATGGACCCCAAGTCTTCAAGGAAGGATGTTTGATCTTTGAAAAAGGGAACTTCGACAGCTCTCACCAGATCATCAAATACACTTACCACTAGGTAGCGCAAGAGTTGTACGGGTCATACAAAATGATCCATCTCTTGTAAGGCATGTCTCCATCTTATGATTGCAGGTCTCATTTGTGTAAGCACGACATTGTCTACACAGGAGATTCAAGGATGCTAAAAGAGAAGGTGTGTGGAGAAAGCAGAGGTCATCCGATCTACATGAGAGGTTGGGTACCCCAAAAGTTTGCCCCTAAAAAATGCAATGTTCTAATTCCACAAAAGACAATATAATTTAATGCACACACTGAGCAGCAGACATGGAGAGATTAGATAACTCTCCCCTTAAAGTAGGCAACATATCATAGTGATTCTGTATGGGAGTGAAAAGCTGAGAGCACTTCCTGGGTTATGAGACTCTGGACATGTAGCCCAGGGTTATGGGAAGGTTGAACAGTCCTCTGACTGACGAGGAGACCCTGAATCATCATCCATAGATAAACCACAGTGGAGGAAGTACATAAAACATAGAAATCAGAGCAGTTCTCCAGTGAAGGAGAGGGTGATGGAAGAATCTAGGAAAGTAAGAAGATGGAAGAAGTCAGGGGACCATGGTGAAACCTCTCTAGGGAAAAGTGGTTTTATTTTTCAAAATCTAATCAGAGCTTATATAACCCAAGAAAATGAAAAAAAAAAAAAAAGAGCTCCCTTTAAATATATGCCATCACCCAAGGAATTACCAATTTCTATGCAGAGAAGAAAGAGAGTCAGCTTCAGGATGTTGTCCATCTTGTCTGGGCTATTTCTTGAAACACGCTGTGTTAGAGACCAGGAGCAGTTTTAGAACTGATGGTGCAATGCTGACTGCTGAGACCTGGTGCCTCATTTTATAAAGCACTCAGACAAGAATGATAGCCACTGGGTAGAAGAGGGGCCAGAAGCAGATCTCAATCTAAGGCCCCCTAAAAGTGGAAATCCTCCAGATCCCTCTTCCATGACCTACTTTGTTCCCACCACCCCATGACTTACTTGGTCTAAGTTGACCAATTCTAGGTGACTCAATGAATAATCTCATCATCTGAAATACTTACATGAGCACACAAAGTGCCTATTCCACTCTGCACACTGTGTGTGGCCCCTAAAAGGGGCACATAAGTCGTCCCTCTACACAATCAGAAGAAAATGATCACAAAGAAAATAATGAGAGAATACCCATCATTTAGTTGTTCATACCAGGGACCTCTATATGCACAGAGTCATATAATAGTGTGGATGAACTAGGTTTGAAGATGTTCAAGTTTAAAGAATGGAAGATGGGCTGGTGAGGTAGTTCAGTGGACTAAGTGCCTGTTTTGGCAAATGCAGGGACCAGGGTTTGATTCCCAGTCCCACATGCCATGCTGGCCCTGCCCTTAGAGTGGGCTGAGATAGTGACCAAATCCAGGTGTGGTGGCGTATGCCTGTAATCCTAACACTAGGAGGCTGAAAACAGGAGGATCACTACAAGTCCGAGCTGCATAGTGAAACCCTGTGCCAAGTACATAAATGAACAACAACAATAAAAAGAATGGAAGGAAGCACTCCAGAGTAAGACCTAACAGGGGTCACAGGAGTGCAGCCCACAAAACCAGTTTCTTTCTAATATGTGATGCTTGCTCTTTGTAACTATGGTCCTCTCTGATGAGATTATCTTTGCTATTTGTGGTTGGGGATATCTATAAAGGGACATTCTCATATCTAACCACTCTTATATCCACTCTCAAAGACCTGAGGCTGTATCTCTATCATAATCTTTACTAACTACTAGATGAATGTGGGCTTTTGTATTGACCACCACGTTGGCCAGAAATGGTGCAGGAGACTTCCCACATTAGTGCTGCTCTGATATCTGTGGGATTGGTGATGTCCTGTCATTCTTCATGCATTTTGTTGCCTCATTGTGTCAAAGCATGGAGTTCTTGTCCTGCCCCCAGGAGTAGTTATGAATCTGTACTGATCAACTATCTGAGAAAACTACCCAGCATAACCTACACCCATGCCTCCCGATGATCTCAAGGCATTCCGTATTCCATTCTTGATAAGCCACTCTGTAAGATTAACACTTTCCTAACTCTAGGTGCTACCTGAAGTAGCAGAATTATAAACTAATTTCATAAATGAATCTTGATCACTCTCTTTTCTAATACTTCAGCGTCATCATATGACCTTTTGGCTCATAAAAACACTCTAAAGAAAGTATACTATTAGGACTCAAAGTCAGATTTTTTAAGAGAATAAAAAATAGTAAAAACAAACATAAAAGATACAGAATTTCATTAAACAAAGTAACAGGCCTTCAATAATGGTAATTATATTGTATATTGTTGTCTTCGAATTGGTTTTTCAGATTATCAGATATAAGCATGCAACGTTGGTCAAAAAGAAGTTATAAAAAATGCAAAAGGAGAGAGAAAAAAAACTTAAGTCTAAATTGCACCTTTAAATAGACCTGCAGAAAGCAGCAATACAATTGTCCAAACTATCCTGTTTATGTACATATATATTTCTTCTTTCATTCCTTCTTTCTTTCTTTTCTCCATTCCCTCATCCCAGTTTTTCCTTCCTGTTGAATAGATTCTTTCCCTTTCTCAGTATCCATTGTACCCTTCAGATTTTATTTACTCATTCAGGCACTTACACTAACAAGACAATACGATGTTTACATATGTCAGATCACTTGTTTCACTTATGAGTACGGTTTCTGTTGCATACATTTCCAAAGTATTGAGTTTATCATTTTTTTATAGCTGAGTAATATGTAATTAAATAAAAATACTGCATCTTTTTTGTCCACTCCTTGGCTGATGGGCATTTGGGTTGTTTCCAACCTTTAGCTGTGAGAAATTTTTGCCACTGTAAACATGAATGCACAGATACCACTATGATATATTTTCATTTCTTTTGAGAAAATACCCAGAAGGGGATATCTGGATTGAAGGGAATCTCTAATTGTTGTATTTTGAGGAATCTCCACACTGATTTCCATAATGATTATACTAGTCTTACACTCATACCAACAGTGGAGAATGGTTCCTTTTTTCCACACAGCCCTTCTGGCATTTGTTACTGGTTAACTTCTTGATAGCCATTCTTTCTGGGATGAGATGGAATCTCTCTGTTCTTTTAATTTGTATTTCTCAAATGACCAGTGATGCTGAAAATTTTTTAATATATTTATTTGCCATTTGTATTTCTTCAACTAAGAAGTATATATTCATCTCAGATGCCCCCAGTTTTGAATTGGGTGTTTGAATTTTGGGGGTCTGATATTTTTACTTGTTTGTATATTCTACATAGACATGCTCTGTCTGAGGGACATTCAGCTAAGTATTTTTTTTCCAATTTGTGGGTTTTGTTTTTACTGTATTGGTGATTTCTTTTGATGTGTAGAAATTTTTCAAAAAGATGACATTTGACTTATTGCTTCTTTGAAGTATTTCCTGATTTTAAAGTGAAGGCTTTCAGTTTTTTATCCATTTAGCATACATTGGTTTGTCATAGATGGCTTTTATTAGGTTGAGGTAAAGACACCTATTCTGATTTTTGAGAGGTTTCTATCATGAATGAGTGTTGGACTTCATCATAAGCTTATCGAATCTTTTCAAAAAATTAACATATTTGGTACGGGGTCTCACCACGCACCTCAGACTTGTAGTGATCCTCCTGTTTCAGTCTCCACAGCTCTGGGATTACAGATACACACCACCATGCCCAGTCTTGATGGATAGCTCAGGCACCTGGGGAGAGACCAGAACAACATGAGATACTGGGGATCAAACCTAGGTCCTTGCACTTGCCTAGACAGGTACTTAGATGGCTGAGCCATCACTGCAGCCATTTCTGAATTTTTTGAGATGATGAAATAGCTTTTGTCTTGGCTCTGTTGATGTGGTATGTTACATTTATTGACTGATTTACATTGATGGTTATAACTGATAAGTATTGGCTTATCATTGTCATGTTATTTTATTGCTATAGATTCCCCACTTCTTTCCTCTGTTTAATTGCTTGCTGTGCTTGGTGGTTTCCTTCCATTGTTGTTCTTGAAATTGTGGTCATTTTTGTCTGTTCCAGAATATCTGTCAGTACTCTTTTCAGAGTTGGTTTGGTGGTCATGAATTTCTCAATTGTCTTTTGTCATGGAAGGACCTTATTTCTCCATTAATTTTTATAGATAGTTTTGCAGGGTATGTCAATCTGAGTTGGAAGTTGTCTTCTTTCATGACCTGAAATACTTAACTCCAAGCTTTCTTGACTTGATGGTTTGTGTTGAGAAATCTGCCATGATTCTGGAGGGCTTTCCTGGACAGCTTATCTGCATCTTTTCTGCAACAGATTTTAGTATTCTGTTCTCGGGAAATTTTAGAAAATAGTCTTTTCCTGTCATTTGTGCTGACTCCTGCTATTTTGTTGACACATATCAATCTTATATTGTTTTTCTTTGCATATCTTGAAGCTAATGTGTTGTTATTTGCTAGTTCCTTGTTATTTTTAAGAGATCATTCCTTTCATTATCACTAGCTACAGTGCTGTTTTTAAGGCCTGAAAATCTATCTTCAATTTTATTCAAGTGGTTTTGCCAACTTTCAATGGAATTCTTAATGTCCTGGATATCTGTTTGAATTTGTTTCATGCATTCTAATTCTTTATTGTATTGTCCATTCAATGTTTCCTTCATTTTTCTATTCTCCTCTAACTTTTGTCTACATTTTCTTTAGATGCACTGAACAATTCTTTCAGGATTATTATCATTTATTTTTTACCTAAGAGGTTATTTGTGACCTTATTTCTTCTATAGCCTGAATTGCTATCATTTCAGAAATTTCAAGTGTGTGATTTCCAAATTCTTCTATGTCCTTGTCTCTTGTACTTGTTCTAGGTGAGCTGGAGACCTAAGATTGCCTCTTCATTCTGATATGTTCTAATCTCTCAAAGTTCATCTTGCCTCAGCAGCAACATTAGGGTGCCTGGGAGTGGGTCAGAAAGGGTCCCCTAATAGTGGTTGTGTGAAGTAGAGCTCAGCAAGGCTCCTGAAACTGTCTGGGACTCAGTGTGGCTTCCACAATGAGGCCGGGGACACAGCTCAGCAAGGCTCCCATGACAATGTGGAGGTAGAGCATGGGTCAGTGCAACTCCCAAGATAGTGGGTGGGTGAGGTGTGGGTCACTGAGGTTCCTGAAGCTGTCCAGGTCCCAGCCTGGCTTCTAAAATAGTGATACTGGGTGCCAAATGTCCATAAGACTCCTGTGACAGTGGTGGGGCAGGATAGGGCTCACCAAAGCCCCTGGATGGGGAAGTGGGCTAGAGCTCAGTGGCACTTCTGTACTTGGGGGGGTGCACACAGCTTCCCCAAATGTTTTGGCTATAGTATACATTGTATAATAAGGTCTTACTTAGTGAGAAGCAGTCATGTTACTAGGGTATTAGGTAGTCCCCAACTCTACCATCAGAACTACTTGATTTTTGACCCAAGTCCAAGCAATGAGTTACCTGAGCATGGAGGCTGGAAAACATCTTGGGCCAATAATCCTGACCGTTTGATCATACAAAGCCCCTTGTGCAGTGCAGAAGGCTCCAATGTACAGGAGTAGAGCCTTTAGGTTAGCTCAAAATGGTCAGGCAGCAGATACACAACCTATGTTTTCCTATATAGCCACCCAGATGGCTCTTTTCCAGATCTCAATTTCCTTGATCTGTGTATCTTCTTTCTGCTGATCTCTCAACACCTATACTTCCTATTGCACACTCACTGGCCATAGCTCGGGGCATTTCTCTTTCTATACAAAGTGCTTCACTTTCCTATGATGGACATAAACTTTTTACAGTTTATCCAACTAAAAAAGGGTGAAACTCTATTTACATCATGAAGACTGTTTCTTTTATTATGAGGAGTAGTCCAAGATCAATCATGACTATATGTTAAATGTACTTTTATGTTCAAGGAAAAAGTTACAGATGGAAGACCTAAATAAATAAAATGGAAGATTGGAAAGAACCTTTGTTAAGCAGTACACAGAAATGTGAAGGATAATTATAGATTTATGAAAAAACTACATGCAAATTGAAAAATATGGAGAAATTGACTAATTTCTGTCCACATATGATTCACCAAAATTGAACCAAATGAACATTTAAAAAATAGATGCTGCACAAAAAAACAAAACAGAACTGGGAAGAAGGTGAAGATGGTGGGAGCCCAGGCTCTGGCTCTGGATTTCCAGTGTCTGCAAAGCACAGCTCAGCAGGTGGTACCATTGGGGGTATGGACAGCCTCCCACATTACCAGGGACATGCTACCGGGTTCCTATCCCAGGACCCAAGAAGAATGGGCAGCCGCTACCAAGAAGTATAATATGTGTGTGGAAGACTGTGAGCCTTACCCAGATGAAAGCATGGAGTACGGGGACTACCCAAAGCTACCTGACTGCTCACAGCATGAGAGGGATCCATGGTATGAATGGGACCACCCAGACCTGAGGTTGAACTGGGTGAACTGATTCATTGGCATCTAGACATGTATATCCGAAACCATATGGACACATCTCCCACATATCTTTCTTGGCATGTTATACATAGCCATCTCTTTGGCTTTGTGGCATGCATGCTTTTTTATGTTCTGGGCAGGGGAGATGTACCTCCAGCTAACTGGGATACTGTGGGGCTGAAACAGTATCCTTGTAATAATCTGTACCTGGAACAAAGCAGTGATCCCTGCAAAGAACCTCAGCTGGTGGTTGACTATGAGAT
Source organism: Ctenomys sociabilis (assembly GCA_004027165.1). NCBI lineage: Eukaryota > Metazoa > Chordata > Mammalia > Rodentia > Ctenomyidae > Ctenomys > Ctenomys sociabilis. Next base: position 29,164 of record PVKA01026635.1, read on the forward strand.
CTGAGGTTTTTTTTGACCATTGTGCCCTCTAACAAGGGCTCCTCATTCCTAGAGATTTAACCTTAATGAAACACCAAATGAAACTTAGTGTTCTAGGAAAATAAATAAATAAAGTAAAAACCAGAACAATAATAAGCCTGAATAGGTAATTAAGAGTTTTCAAAAGAGCAGTATCTAGGATGATACAGATTCACTATCGAATTGTACAAAACTTTTAAAAAATAAGTTCTGATTCTTCTCAAAGTTCTCCATAGAACTACAAAGTAAAAAATACTCCCCAAATAATTCTGAGGCTATGGTTACCCTGTTATCAAAACTAGACAAGAACAAAATGACTACAAAGATACCACAGACAGTCACCCTTGATAAATACAAGTATGAAAATTCAAAACAATATACTAATACATTAAATTCCATAACATATCAAAAGATCATTCACTTTGAAAACTTTGGTTTCATCCAAGGGATAGGTGGATGGAGCAGTGTAGGGAAATTTATTAATATAATCATCACGTCAACAGAATAATAGATAGAACTCATGAGATCATCAAATATATGAAAAAACATGTGATAAAATTCAACATCCCATTATGATAAGGCCCTGAGCCAATTAGGTGTTGAAAAGTGTACTTCAGCATACAGGCTGTTTATAACAAACCTACAGCTAACAGTAGACGGGAGAGGGAAAGGATAGCAATGCATTCTCTGAGGTCAGAAGCATAAGAAGTGTTCCTACTCTGACTCCTGTTGCTCAATATAGTACTAGAAGTTTCAGCTAGAACAATTAGGCAAGGGCAAGAAATAAAAGACATAGAAATAAAAAGAGAGAAAACAAAATCATCCCTGCTCATAAGTCTTCAAATAGGAAAACCTAGAGTCCACCAAAATCTATTATACCTAAGTGAAAAAACTCAGAGGAGTAGCAGGATACAGAGTTAACATACTAAATGCCTCTTCCACACACCAATAAGGAATCAGCAGAAAAACAACACATGAAAGCAATCTCATTATCAATGATCTCATAAAATAGAAGGAACATAACAAAGAAATGAAACATCTTTACCATGAAAATTACACAACACTGGTGAAAAAAAATGGAAGAATACAATAGAAAAACATATGGATTTACCATACTTTTGAATTGAAAGTTAATATTGTTAAAATGTACACATATTCTAAATGATCTTCAAATTCAGTGAAAATATCAAAATTATTCTTCACAGAATTATTTTAAAAATTGTGGCGTTATGCAGGGGTGATAGTTCAGGTCTGTAATCCCAGCACTTGGGAGACTGAAGCAGGAGGATTGTTGCTACTTCGAGACTACCCTGGGCTACAAAGTGAGCTCAAGGTCAGCCTGAACTGAATGGTGAGATCCTGTCTCAAAAAGAAAAAAAAAAAAACTTTTTTTTAAATAAAAAATAAAATAAAATATAAATTAAAATCTTCACATTTATATGGAAATAACATATAAATTTCTATACAAAATGTTCCACTTTCCTATGGTGAACACAGACTTTTCATAGTCTATCCAACTAAAGAGGGGTAAAACTCTACTTAGACCATGAATTTTTTTTTCTTGCCTTATGAGTAGTCTAAGATCAATCATGTCTGTATATTAAATTAAGTGTGCTTTTGTATGCAAGAAAAAAGTTACAGATAGAAGAGCCAAATAAATAAAATGGGAGATTAAAAAGAACCTTTAGCAAACAATACACAGAAATACAAAGGATAATTTTTTTTTATTTTATTGAAGTACAAATGTCAATCAGACAGTTTCAAGACACCTTAACCATACAGATTCGATAAATTAATACATTGCAAACTGTTTTCGTAACGTTTTGGTATTGTACAAGGTGCATACATGATATTATATTTACAGATTTTTTTTAATTTTTATTTGAAAGAAATAAAGGGAGTGATACAGAATTTCAAAACTGGATAATAAGAAATTGACAACTGTTAATCTACTGTTGTCCTCAAAGTAGATGCTCAGAGTTCAAGACACAGGCATGCAGCCTTAATCAGCTAATATAAACACAAACCAATGTTTTTAATGGACTAAATGAATTAGTAATATAGCTATGTTAGCATATATAATCATATATGTTTATCTTTATGTATATATAACTAACATATATACATGTTATAACTAACATATATGTATATATTATATAAGTATAAATACATATATGTACATATACTCTCTTTGTCCTTTCTTTCTTTTCTCCTTTCTCCTATCCTAGATGTTCTTTCTTCTTGAGTAGTTTCTTTCCCTTTCTCAATATCTATTGCAGATTTTGTATCTTTTTTAATG
>PVKA01026636.1:0-31480 GCA_004027165.1 Ctenomys sociabilis
ACTTGTTCTGGGTGAGCATCGTTTTTCCACCCAATGTTTCTGGAATTCATTCTTTATTTCAGATTCTATGTATTCAAATATTTCTTTTTTAAATTGGGGAATTACTTCTCATTTTATTTCCTCTATAGCTTTCTGCTGTTGTTCCTTTGCTGCTGTATCTGTTAGTTCATTCATTGCAGCTGAGCTAGTGTCCTCTGCCCTTCCTGATGGACTCGAGCTCTGGGATTGCATTTTTCCCCTTCTCTTTGTCATTTTGTATAGCACTGATCTTTGACCTTTGGTGTAGAGCTTTGGTGCAGCTATAACCTTAGCTTGTTATGAGATTCGGGTGCCAGTTTATTAAGTTTGAGATTTTCCAGGTATGCCTATCCTAGGTCTAGCTGTTGTGTTCAATTCCTTTTTTGCTGCAGCTCCTTTGGTTCCGCTATGTTGGTTCCTGGGGTCAGCCCTCCTGTGTCAGGCAGGGCGTTCCCCAGGTGTGTGGGCCTGAGCTTTGGTGGGTTTTCTGGGCTCACAAAAGGATAGTGGATGATCTCATTCACTGAGTAGGCTGTACTGAGCTGGCCAGCTTGTGCTGGGTCCGGGTCTACAGGCCATAACCCAAGAAGGCTGGGAAAGGTCCCTCTGGTGCAGTGGGCCTGGAGCCCTCACTCACAGGCCAGGCTGTGCTGGGTTTTGGTCCATAGCGTGGGACCATGGATTGCTGAGAAATGTCCCTCCAGTGTGGCAGGCTTCGAGTTCTCACTCCAGGCTGACCTGCGCTGGGTCTGGGGCTGTGGGTTGGGACCAGTAATTACCTGGAAATGTTTCTCTGGCACAGTGTGCCTGGAGCTGTCACCGGGCCACGGGAGGTGACGGGCAGCTTAATCCCTGGGAAATGTATCTCAGGCACGACGGGCCTGAGGTTCTACACTCACTGACCTTTGATACCCAGAGAATCGGGGAAATTCCCACTCAATCAGTGGGCTTTAGGTCAGGGGATCCGGGGAGGTGTTGGTCAGTGGGTCCTGAGGTTTCAGGCCAGTCACTGGCTTGGAGGGGTTGGGGCAGGGATCTGCGTAGCACGCGTGGGAAGAAGCCAAAGGCTTTCCCTCAGACTCACCACACTCTCACTGATCTGGGAAGCCTGGTGAGTCCTGTAAATTCGCTCTCGCTGGGCGAGCTTGGCACGGGAACCAGGAGGCCGCTGGAGTCAGCCTCTGTCTCAGGCTGGTCTCTGGCTGGGCGGGCGGGATCGAGCAGGATGGCGGAGTCGGCCGCGCTGTCCCTGGCCGGTCTCAGGGGCTGGGCGGGCGGGATGGAGCAGGATGGTGGAGTCGGCCGCACTGTCTCTGGCCAGTCTCAGGGGCTGGGCGGGTGCGGGCGGGATGGAGCAGCCACACTTAGGATTATATGAGCTTTTGGGTTGTCATAGATGGCTTTTATCAAGTTAAGGTGGCGTCTATCTATTCCAATTTTCTGTAGGACCTTGAACGTGAATGAGTGTTGGACTTAGGGACATCTTCTATAATAATGTCTATAACTATAATATCATGTATGCAACTTGCACGATAACAAAACATTATGAAAACAGTTTGCAACGTATTAATTTATCGAATCTGTCCTGTTAATTTGTCTTGAAACTGTCCCATTGGTGTTTGTGTTTCAAAAAAAGAAAACAAAAGAAAAGAAACCGAACTGCATCAGATAAACAAACAGTACTAACTGTGGAGGTGAGAACCAAAAAGAAAGGCAACTCATGGAGAAGATAGCACTCATGCAAGTCAGGTCGTGAAACACCCCTCTTTGTGTTTTTCACTTAGAGAGAAATAGTTCTCAATCTTGGCTGAACATTGGGTGCATCTGGAGAAATTTAAAACAGATGTATCTTCCTTATTTTTATTTACCCTTTAATTTTTTAAAATTTAAATTTCTGGAGTGAAGCATGGATTCCCAGAAAATAAATGATTTCATATCACTTGCTGCAAAATAGCAGAGCAATTACAATACTAGTCACCAGACCTTTAAGCAATAGCCTCTCTCTCTCTTAGTCTCTGTCTCTGTCTCTGTCTCTGAGTCTGTCTGTCTCTCTCTTTCTCACTACCTAAAGAACCTCTGGATCTGGAGATATTACAAAATCTGTAAACAGACAAAATTGAAGAGTGACAACATAGAATACTTCAAGAAAATTTTCATAAATAGTGAATTCAGTGAACAAGCAACTAAAGATAACCAGCTCTACTTCCAATAACTCCTCTGGGCTTTGACGATACAGCTGCAAACCGGGAAGCCAAAAGCCTTTCTCTTTCCTGTCTTATATATCAGTGGAATATTCAGACAATAAAACAAACTAGTAAATATAACTATGTAAGAAAGTGGACCTAAACTAAATCTTGAGGAAAAACAAATCAATTGTAAAGAAACAGTGCTGACAGCATATTTTAGACAGGAGTATCAGAGATATCCTGTAGAGAAATGATGCTTAGAAGATGTCTCAAATGGAGTGAAGGAATACATGAGAGAAGACAATTTGTGGAACATGCATCCCAAGAACTCTGAGCTTGCAGCATGACGAGCAGATAGAAGGAAGAACAAGCCCAGAGGGACTGGAAGGCATGCACAAGTGCCCAAGAATCAGGACACAGGCAGGCAGAAAGGGCCTGAAAAAAGGCATGGTGAAATACAGCCATGATAAACTGATAGATGATTCAGCACAGGGAAGTGACATCAACAGATTAAATTTTTAAATGGATTACTTGGTTTGTTTTATTAAAAATGGAGCAAATGTTAGAGGCAATGGCAAAGAGATACCAGACAGAAAGAATTCTCTACTGTTCTTTCCCCAATGCTAGGTAGGGTGCATCATTGCATGTGAGAGAGCCGGGGGATTAGTGCCGGAAAATGAGGAAATATCAGTCTAGGGTTAGAGATAAAAGACAAAGAGAAAAGAAGAAAGAGGATGTTTTTCAGATTAAGGACATGAAAGGGAAATATATGCTGAGATATATTACTAATGCTTCTTAAGCATTTGGTGATGTCATAGTTAAGTGTGAATTCAGAAAGAGATCTAGGGTAAAACAATCAGGTTTTGAATTATCAAATTTTAGTGTTTAAGACACATGGATCTCAGCTACAAGGAAACATGGTTCCTCCTAGGAGGAAGTCTGCAAATCACATCCCAGAGTCTTTCCATGCTTATGCATTGAGAATATGGAAAGGGCTACACAGGAAGACTGGCCCTGAGGAATGAAGAAGACTGGCATGAGGTATTATTAAAAGAGGAAAGAGGATGCCAGTGAGGATCAGTCACTGGGTTTGGGTGTGGCAGTCATTGCTTGCCATGCTAGGAGTGAACAGAATGTACTAAACATAAGGAAAAACTAAAATGCAGTGGAAGAAGTGAAAGCTCATCAGTATACACAAGAAGTTTCTAAAGATTTACAATCAAAGGGGAAGAGCAAAAGCTCAGCGGTTCGAAAGAAAATTGTTCAAAAGGCAACTTTTGTATCTATTGTGTCTTTTGGTTGGGGAAACATGGTATATTAGTATTTTAATGAAAAAGGAGGGAAAAATAAAGATACAAGAGAGAAGAGGTAAATGAAGGCCTTTCATGGCCAACAGCATACAATCCAGTTCACAAGTGTAGGAGTTGGTTTCAGTGGAGCAGGAACTGCTGATTTCACTTTACTTTTGTGTATTTTCTGAGCAACTCTTTAGTTCATAATAGCTAAATTCCTCATTGAGAACTGGTATGTTTATGTAGAGCTGTATTCTCTTATATTCCTTTTCAATCCTTCTCCTCCCTTAATTTCTTGTTCCTACTCAATTTGCAAACAATTTTGGTCCCTCTTCCATTTATCTTTCATGTTGGTCTTGGTTTATTTTTTGAGTCTTTCATAGAATACAAACCATTCTATTTAAGCTTGGGCATCTGATGTACTCTTCTTAACATTATGTTCTCAAGGAATGTACGTTTTCCAGAAATGACTAGAGTTGTGCTTCTGTATGGCACAGAAGTACTTCATTGTGTACAAATAGCTCATCTTTATTTTTTGTCTAAATCTTTTGTTTAGTTGTTTTTTTTTAAATTTTATTTATTTGTGTTTTGGCGGAACTGGGAATTGAACTCAGGCCCTTATGCTTGCCAGGGAAGTGCTTATTCCACTGATTGATTGTGGAATAATTGATTCATACCAACATGGATGTGAAGATATCACTGTGCTATGATGTCTTAAACTCATTGAGGAACATGTCTGGAAAGGAATAGCTGTGAAAAATGAAATTATTTTGCACAAGTTCTGTACTGACTTCTAGAGTGGTTTTACTAGCTTATATTGTCACCAACAAGGTAGATGTATTCATTTCTCTCCTTCTATCCTTGAAAGCAGTTATTATTATTTTACTTCTGATGATAGCCTTTCTTTCTGGAGCAAGCTAGAATTTCTGTTGTTTTTCTTTTTTTCTTTTTTTTTTTTTTTTTTTGGTGGAACTGGGGATTGAGATCAGACTCTTGCACTTGCCAGGGAAGCACTTATTCAACTGAGTTATCTCCCCAGCCCCGCATTTTTATTTTTCTAATGTTCAGTGATGTTGCACATTTTTTCATGCATTTATGGGCCCTTTGTACTTCTTATGAGAAGTGTATATTCATTTCAGTTATCCTTTTTTAAAAAATATTTTATTTATTTATTTATTTGGTACAGGCTCTCACTAGTGAGCTCAGACTTGTAACCCCCCTGTCTCAGCCTCCCCAGCACTTAGGTTACAAGCGTGTGTCACTATGTCTATTCTCAGCGGCTGGCTTGGTGTAGGGCTGGCATGGCACGTCGTACTGGAGATCGAACCTGGGTAACTGCACTTGCCAGGCAGCCAGCCATTTATCTCTCTGACCCCAGTTACTCATTTTTATTGGATCTTTTACTCTGGGGGAATATTTTTTGAATTATTTATATATGTCATCTGTTTGAAGAATATATAGCAAATTTTTTTTCCCATTCTGTAGATTGTCTCTTCTCTCTGCTGCTTATTTTTTTCTTTGCAGATTCTTTATTGGATATAATCATACTTGTGGATTTTGAATACAACTTCTTGTACAACTGGGTTTTGGTTCAGAAAGTTCTTGTTAGCACAAATGACTTCAATAGTTTTATTTATTTCATCTTTCAGCATATTAAATGTTTCTCTTTTAACATGTACTTCCTTAATCCATTTTGATTATAGTTTGCTATATCATGATACATACATGTTGAATACACATAGATATCCAGGTTTCTGAGCCTTGTTTACCAAAAAGACTATCGATTTTTTTTTTTTTTTTCGGAACCAGGGATTGAACTCAGGCCCTTACACTTGCCAGGCAAGCACTTATTCTACTGAGCTATCTCCCCAGCCCTTAAAGGATCTTTTTGGTGTCTCAGACTGCCTGAAAGGCAGGGATACCTGGGGATTGAACCATGGTATATAGCTCCTAACTGCTTTTGCATGAGCAGGCACTTAAAAAAACTGAGGTAAGAGCAGGCCCCCAGACTATCAATTTTCAGTGCATGTCTTTTTGTTGTTTTTTACCCTTTTGTCAAAGATGAGGGAGCTGAATGTGCATGGGATTATTTTGCATCTGTGTTCATTGTGCATGTCTGGTTTTATGTCATTACTATGCTCTTTTTATCATCTTAGCTTTGGAATAGAACTTGAAATCCAAGATTGCTATACCCCCTCCTAAGCTTTTATTGGCTAAGGTTGCTTTTGCTATCCTTGATCTATTCTTATTCCATTCAAATTTTTGAATTGTTTTCTCTAGTTCTATGAAGTATTATTAGTACTTTGGTATTTTCTTAAATCTACACATAAGTTTTGAAAATCTGATCATTTTGATTGTATTGATTCTGCTTCACTAGAAATGAAGAAAATATTTTCACTGTGAAATTTTCCTTTTTTCAGAGCCCTGGTTTTCTCAGTAAACATTACTTTGACTTTCTCCATTAGGTTAATTTTAGGTACTTAATTTTTCTTGATGCTGTTATGAATGGTATTTTTTCTTTAATGTCTTTCTCCATGAGTTCATTAAGGTATTTAAAAACACTATAGATGTACAGCCCATTACAATTCATCTCACAAGACCAACTGGAGGCTAGAGCCCATGACAATTTCTCATGAAGGCCCGTTTTACAAATCAATCCTGTACGAGAATGATGAAGAATCTGTACTAGCAATCTGAGGGTCCTGAATTGGAGCTAAGAAACAATTCCTAAGATGAGGACCAGAGCTCCCTCAAAATAAACCATGGCCATCCTCAGTGATGAGTTTCTATTCCAACAAGAACATCTAAGTTTCTCCAGGAAAGCCAACATGATATGGTCACCTAGGAAAATATCCAGAAAAAAAGTAAAAGCTTTCGCCAGCTCCAATAGCTTCACCAACAGCTTCTCTAACAGACTCATTCAGTTCTTCTCCACTTCTACCAATTATGCCACTGGCAATAATCCTCAGGTGGGCCTCCAATACCCAGCAACATGTTAGTTTAGTTCAGCTGGGTATAGCAAGTTGACCACAAGTTGACAATCCACCAAACTGCAGTAAGGTTTTTACACATGGATTTTATTTGATTTAGGTAAGTTCCTTCTGTAATTATTTTCTTCAGTTGTCAACAGAAGCAAATGTTGGTTATTGCCATAGGCTTGTCTGTATCTATTGGAAAGAGAGAAGTCAGAAGTCAATACAATTAGAAATAAACAGCAGACGTGTCTAGCCATATGTCCTAACCCTGAAGACTGCAAGAAAACCTTGTCAGACATATCCTGTATTCCCTCACCATTTGGAGAGTTTCACTGAGTCCTGGTCAATCATCCTACTGAACAGGCTTCAGGGAAACCCAGTGGGCCTTTTCTGGCGACCTTCTTTACATTTGTTGGCCCTCAGCCAACAATGCTGAGACGCAGTCAATGCTTATTGCCCAGGAAGACTGTCATGGGGACTTGAAACCTGGTGTCCGGAAGACTGCCACAGGGACCTGCAAGAGCATTGGTAAGTCCTACACTATACCAACAATCCATCCAGAGAAAGCACTGCAGAACTTTGGCCTGCACTTATTGAATTCTTCTTGGGCTGTGGCTTGTACCTCCCCAACTGAATGAGGTGGAAGCATCATTGAACCCCACTAAGTGGGAGATTTTATGAGCCTAATTTGCCTCACACTACTGAAAGCATTGCTCATTTGTCCCCACCAGGATTGCTTCTGAGTCAGTGAGAATATTGGAGACTATAAAAATGACAAAAAGAAATAACAGGAAGTCTAAGACCTCTAGGCCACCAAAATATGTTCAGGAGACAATGTCATAGAAAAACTTAGAAGTCACACACCTGAAATTTCTGAAATAAACAAAAAACTCCACTAGGGTAATGAGGAAATAAGATCAGAAATAATTTCTTAAGTAAAAAGGAAAGGACAACAATCATGAAATAATCGCTCAATACATCTAAGGAACACATAGATAAAGAAAATAGAAGGAAAGAAGAAAATGATAGGAATATTTCATGGACAGTGCAGGAAAGAACAATACATCAAAAATGATTCAAATAGATATTGAGGGCATTAATAATTCCTTTGAAAGCTAGCAAAACTGCTTGAATGAAAGTAAAGATAGAATTTCAGACCTTGAAGATAACATTACAGTTAGAGAACAGGAAAAGAAAGACCTTGTAAAAATAATAAGGCATTAGGAAATAAACACAGCTGCAAGATGATTCAAAGGAAAAATAATATAAAACTAACAGGTATCAACGAAACACCTATAGTTAAAAGAAATGACATTAAAGACAATATTTGCAAAGGAGTAGCAGAAAATTTCCCCAGCATGTGGAGATAATCTGACATAGAGTTAAGTGAGGTATATAGAACTCAAGCTAGTAGTAATCAAAACAAATCTTAACCAAACTATACAATAATCAAGATCTCAGAAATTGAGTAAAAAAAAAAAAAAACCCAGAATATTAAAAGCTGTTAACGAGAAAAAAAGATAACCTATAATGGAAAGTCCATCAGAATCATTGAAAATCTCTCAACACAGGCAATCATATCAAGAACAAATTGGAGTGAGATATTTGAGGACCAGAAAGAACAATTTCAAACCCAGATTGATGTGCCCTGCAAAACTATCAATCAAATGTAATGCAGAAATAAGTAATTCCCATAACAAAGAACAACTGAAGAAATTTATGACAATCAAACCAACAATACACAGACTACTGACAGATATTTTAGACAGAGACAAAGATGACCACAACTTCAAGAGCAACAGAAGAAAGCCACCGACAAAAGCAAGCAACTAAGTGGAGGGGAAAAGTAGAAATCCTAGAGTAGGAAAAGAACATGATTAAGATAAGTCAATACATATCAGTTATAATGATAAATATAAATGGCCTCAATTCACCAACCAAAAGAAGCCAATGGCAGAGTGGATCAAGAAATAAAATCCAACAATATTCTGCATACAAGAAAGACATTTAACTCACAAAAAATTCATACAGTGAATACCAATGAATGGAAAACCATATTTCATCTGACAGGAACCCAGAGAAAAGAATGGCTAATGATTCAGTTTGCTGAGAATGTCAAAATCATACCAAGTGTGAGTAAAGGAGATAAAGAAGGTCACTACATACTTATTCAGGGAACACTGCAAGAGGAAGAGATAAAAATTATGAATATATACGCACCGAATGCAGGAGTACCCAACTATATAAGACAAATCTTAACAAACATGAGAAATATAATGTGCAATAACTTATTTGTACTGCAGGACTTTAACATTCCTTTGACAAAAAGAAATAGATTAACTATGCAAAAGATAAGCAAACAAACAACAGAACTAAATCAAACCTACAAAGAAATGTATTTAACAGAACTTTACAGAGTGTTTCATAGAACAATGTCAGAATACACATTCTTTTCTGCCACAAGTAGGATGTTCTCCAAAAGAAGTCATGTGCTAGCACGTAGAAACAGCTTAAGTAAATGCTAAGGAATTGAAATTATCCCATGCATATTATCTGCTCATAGTGGAATAAAACTGGACATTACTGATCAAAAAACAGGCAGAATTATGAAGACATAGAAACTAAATAATACTATCTGAATCAAATGGTCTGATATTAAACTAAAGAGGAAATTAAACCATATTTACAATAAAAAAATTCAGATACAAATTACCAAGATGCAAAAAAAGGTGCCTAAACAGGAAATTTATAGTGATAAATTCACACATCAGGAAAGCAGAATGACGCCAATTAAAAAATCTTATGCTACATTTCAAGCTCCAAGAAAAAGAAGAGCAAATCAAGCACAAATCTTTACTCTCACAGAAGCGGACATATTCCTAGATACACTTGAACTATCAAAGCTGAATGAAGAAGTTATAAAAATTTTTCAAACCCAATATCAGTCAGTGAAATTGAAAATGTAATGAAAAAAAAAATAAAGAAAATCACAGGTTCTGAAAAATTCACAGCTGAATTCTACAAGAAATTTAGAGAGGACTGAATGGAAACTCTTCTCAAACTCTTCAATGAAAATTAAAAAAGAATCAATTCTCCAAAACTTAATCCTGGAGAAAGGCATTACACTGATACCTAAACCAGAAGAAGAGCCTACCAAAAAGATAACTACATGCTAATTACACTAATGACAACATAGATACAACAATCCTCCATAAAATACTAGCAAATAGACTGCATAAAGCTATCAAGAAGATTATATGTCATGACCAAATACAATTTATCCCAGGAATGCAGAGATGGCTTAATATATGCAAATCCATAAATGCAATACACCATGTCAACCAAGCTAAGGACAAAGTTTGTACGATCATCTCAATAGATTCAAAGAAAACCTCGGACAAAGTCCAAAATTCATTCATGATAAAACCCTGCAGAAAATCAGAATACATGATCTCTACCTCAATGTGATAAAAATCATCTACGAACAACCAATTGCCAATGTCATACTAAATGGACAAAAGTTGACAACCTTTACTTGAAAATCCGGAACATTAAGTGCTTCCCTGGCAAGTGCAAGGGTTTGAGTTCAATCCCTGGTTCTGCCAAAAATAAAAAAACAAAAATAAAACAAGAAAAAAAAGGAACATGACAAGGATGCCTACTGTCACCACTCCTGTTCAATATAATTCTAGAGACATGAGACAGAGAAATTAGACAAGAGAAAGAAATAAAATAAATAATGATTGGAAAGGAAGAAGTGACATTATCATTATTTGCAGATGACATGATACTCTACTTAGAAGAACCCAAAAACTGCACTGAGTTGTTTAGAATTAATAATCAAATTCAGTACCATAGCAGGATACAAAGTCAACACTCAGTGTCTAAGGAGAGTCACATAGAGAGAAAACTTTCTCTCAGGCTTTCACAGATAGCAAATTGGTCAAACAATGGCCTTGATTCACAATGGCCATGCACATGGATGACACTGACAAAAGATCTATGAACTGCAGTACAGGGTTACAGGATAAATCCTGAGGGGACTTGACTGACCTTATCAGATACAAAAGTTACATTTCATGTTATATACGTCTGGCTTTATCTTGGTCTTAACTATCCAGCCAAAAAGTATAAAAGCAAGGTATGTAAGGTAAAGCCATATTAATATGCTGAGTCTCTAGTCAACAACTTCTGTGGATAATCCATTACTATTTTGGACTGCTAGACTGTGTTGGAGTGTTTTGCTGAATTCAAGCAATATAGTATTTAAATGCCAATAGAATACCCATCTCTGACAGGACTAAACAAAAAAAAAAAAAAAAAAGGAGATACAATGGAAGAACCATTTTGTATTTGTATATACAGAATAGTTAGGATAGATACACAGCTAGTTTCACTTGATTCTATGAGAAGAGAGATTTGTAGTAATAGCGTTTGGACAGGATTTCCTGTCTGCTTCTTGTACGATGAATAACAACTAAGAAGATAACAATGTAAAAGGTATTAATTACTGAAAATGTCCTATTAATCCTTTCTGAAACTGTGTCATTGATATTTGTCTCTCAATAAAATAAAATAAAATTTAAGAAAAGAAAAAAGTCCCTGAAGATTTCCACAAAAACAGTATCAAAAAACAAAACAAAACAAAAGCAAGAGTCAACACTCAAAAATCAATACCGTTTCTTTATACAAACAAGAAAAGCACTGAGAGAAAAATTATGGAAATCATGTCTTTCACAATAACACCCCCAAATATGAAATACATAGAAATCCATCTTACAAAATCATTCTAAGATTTGTACAGTGAAACTTGTGGTATTCTAAAAAAGAGATCCAATAAAATCAGAAAATAGAAATCTATTCCATGTTCTTGGACAGGAAGAGCCAACATTGTAAAAATGGCCACACTCCAAAAATTGTTACAGAAATTCAGTACAATACCAATTAGAATACTAATGGCATACATCACAAATCAAAGAAAAAATATTCCTAATAATCATCTGGAACCAGCAAAGACCTAGAATAGCAAAAGCAACACTGGGTAACAAAGGAAAAGTAGGAGGCATCACAATTCCTGACTTAGAAATATATTACAAACCTACAGTGATAAAATCATTATGGTCATGGCAAAGAAAAACAGACTTGAGGATCAATGGATCAGAATAGAAAATGCAGACACAACTACAGACACACTCAGCCGCCTTATCTTTGACAAAGGGGACAAACATGTTCAATGGAAGAAAGATAACCTCTTTAAAAATGATGCTGAAGGGCCAGCCAAATAGCTGAGTGGATTAACGCACCTGCAAGCAGGCCATGGCTGTTGGATCCCTGGCCTGCTGTGTTAGCCCCACCTCAGGGGACTCTTAGGCAGCAATGAAAACTGGGTGCAGTGGCATGTGCCTGTAATCCCAGCTCTTGGGAGGCTGCAAGCAGGCGGACCATTACAAGTGTGATCTAGTAGTGAGACCCTAAATACCCTATGGATCCTACCCTAAAGTACAAAAAAAGGGTACCAGAAAAACTGACTCTTCACATGCCAAAGGCTGAAGCGTGCCTCCACAGTTCGAAGATGCAACCCAAAATATGCACCTTAGATGAATATACACTTCCTGAATAAAGATATACAAATGACAAATAAATATATGACAAATATATTGAACATCAGTAGTCGTTTAAGAGATACAAATTAAAGCAATGTTAGGATTCCATGTTACCCAGAAAGAATGTTTATCATCAAAAAGTCAACTAATAAAAAATGCTGGAGAGGATGTAGGGAGAAAGAAACCCTTCTCCACTTTTGGTGAATGTGCAGGCTAGTGCAACAGTTATGGAAATCGTTATGAAAATTTCTCATAAAGCTAGGACTGGAGGTCCCATTGAAGCAGGCTACTCCCTTCCAAGTTATTTTTCCAAAAGAACTGAAATAACCATACTACAGCAATACATGTGCACCTGTGTTTATAGCAGTGTAATTTGTCATAACTAAATCTTGGAAACAATACAAATGCCCATCAACTGAGGAATTCATAAAAAGAAAGATATGGTATTCTTACACAATGGAGTATTATTCAACTAAAAGAAAAACAGATAAATTTGAGGCTTTTTGGATAAAGGGGTGCAACTAGAGATCATACTGGTAAGTGAAATAAATAAGATCCACATGTGCAAATGTTGTAGTATCTCACTAGCATGAGAACCTCAAAGAGTGAATAAATTAGAAAAGCAGAATAAATACTGTGAAAGGGAAATTATCTGTTCAATGATAAATAAAAACTATAATGAAGAAAAGCACCGAAGTAAGAAGGGTAAAAGTTATTTAGGTTCATGGGGGTATTTTTTGGATAATTGCACTGCTGGTATCTGTTGTTCTTTTGAAAGAAGCAGTTAGAGCTTAATTATTTTTCTTTTCATTATATTTTTTTTTAAATTTCTTGCAACACTTTTGTTATTTTTTTTCTTTTAAACCAATCTTTCATGTTTACATCTGGTAAATAATCAACTAATTTGAAGATAATAGGGCAACTGTTGTTGAATTCCTATTTTTTTGTCTGTTTTCTTCAGGGTTTCACTATACAGCTTGGGTTTATGGGGTGCCTCCTCTTTTCAAACCACTCTGCCCTGGGATTTCAGGTGTGCACCACCATGCCTGGACTTGGTCACAGGCTCCGTGCACCTGGGAATGGGACAGGTGCAGTATGTAGTGCCAGGGATCTAACATTAGGCTGCATTTGACTAAGCATGAGTTTAATCCACTTAACTATCTTGCTGCACCTCTGTAACACTGTTCTGTGAAATTTTGTATTGTTTGTCATGCTATTGTTTCTATTACCCAGTGAAATCCCATTATTAGCAAACATTTTGCAAACCTGTATATCTCAGTAAACTAGAGAATTAAGAAGAAAGCGTTAGACTTCTAGATACATATAAGCAACAAAATTGGATGAATAAGAAAAAATACCCCAAATAATGTAATAACAGGCAAAGAAATCAAAGCATTAATATTAAAAAATATGCCAAGTAAGCAAAGCTCAGGTCCAGACAGATTCACTAATGAATTCTATAAGAACTTCAGGGAAAAACGGATACAGAATCTCCCAAAACTCTTCAATGAAATTAAAAGGGAAGGAGTACTTCAAAAGCCATTCCTTGAAGCTAACCTTGTCCTGATTTCAAAACCAAACAAAGAAAAAAAACAGCTGTAGGCCAACCTCTCTAATGAACATACACACAAATCTTCAACAATAGAGAGCAAGTAGCTATCAAAAAATATCATATATCATGATGAAGTAGACGCTGTACCAGGAGTACAAGAAAGGCTCAACATATGCAAATCAATAAATGTAATTTAACAAACACACTACAAGCTACTCAGGTGATAAATATAATGGTAAATAATTAGGAAATCTTTTAATTGCTTCTATTTTCTTAATATTAAAAACAAGGTCACAGCCAAAATTAAGGAGTCAAGCAGAGAATGGAAAGTGAATGTAAACAGTGTCAAGAGAATGAATTAATTTAGAATTGCATTGAAATACCTGAAGTTTATTTTCATGAGGTTTATAGTGTGATCTGTCACATTAATCATCTTGGGGATGGGCCAGGACCACAGCCTGCAAGATTACTCTCACCAATTTCAGGTTTCCATTTGAGTAATATGGTAGGCAAAACAATGACCCTGCCAAAATTTCCCATCTTAATCCCAAGAACCTGTGCTAATTATGTTAAGGTGTATGTTCAGGTATAATTAAGATATTACAAAGGATTAACTTGCTTGTTAGCTGAAATGAAGGAAATTATCCTGGGTTATGTGATTGAAGGCAATATAATCACATGGATCCCTGTAAATAGAAGAGGCAGGTCAGCCAGAAATATAGCTCTGCGGTATGATTCCTGCCTGCCAAGCACAAGGTTATGAGTTCAATTCCAAGTATGAAAAAATAAATGGAAGAGGCAGGCCGAAGAAGTTCAAGTAGAGAATGACACATGGGATGAAGGATCTGATTAGCCATTGATAACATTGAAGACAGAGGGAATGCATGAATGACTCCAGTCTAAGAACTCTGACAAAGGGAGAGAAAGGTATTCTCTAATATAACCACCTAAAAGAAATACAGAGCCCCAGCCCCCAAGCCCGCGAGGTGAGTGAGAGTTTTTGTGACTCTTCCAGCCACTGGCTTACCCAACCCTGGCCGGGTGAGTGTGTGGAACTATCAGCTTTCACACAAGGCTCTGGCAAAAGCCATCCAGAGACGTGCCCCGAAGATCTGCCAGACAGTGAGAAGTTCTGAGACTCTCCTGGCCCGTCCCACCCTGCAACTACCGGAGGCCCTGCCCCCAAGCCTGCCTAGTGAGTGTGAAGTTTTGTGACTCTTCTGGCCCCTGATCAAGCCAAGCACAGCCTGGGGAGTATGTGTGAGAGCTTCAGAGCTCCCTGATGTTCCCTAGTCCAGGAACACAACAGAGTGGAACTACAGGCTCACAGTTGTGCCAGAAGGGCTGCAGGAAAAAGGAACTGAACACAACAGCTAAATCCAGGCCAGACATAACTAGACAATATCAAACTTAATAGATTGGAACCCGAATCTCATTACACACTAAGGTTGTAACTGCACCAAAGACCTACAACAAAAGTCAGAAGTCAGTGCTATACACAGTGACAAAGACAAGGAGAAAAATGCAATCACAGGCCTCGAGTCTGCCAATAAGTGCAAAGGACAGTAGCTCAGCTAAAATGAATGAATTAATAGAGATGAAAGCAAAGAACAGTAGCAGAAAGGTATAGAGGAACTCAGACCAGTATTAACGCCTGGAATAAAAAAAAAAATTTAATACATAGCATCTGAGGTAATGAATCAAACCCTGAAATGTATGGGAGAAACATAATGCCCACCCAGAACAAGTTGAGAGAACACTATTCCAGGTGAAACATGAATTAACAGCATCTCAACCAAAGAAACAACAGCAGAAAGGTAAAGAGGAACTCAGAGCAGAAATAATTTCTGAAATGAAAAAAGAAATCTTTGAAATCATAGCATCTGAAGTAGAAAATCAATTACTGAAATATATGGAGGAAACCCAATTTGGAAAAAACTCTGCAGTAAGAGAATTAGTAGCTACCTCTAAAGAAGACATTGATAAAAAAAAATAGAGATCAGAAATATGACAGATTCCTGCAATGAGCAATACAGAAAAGAAATAGATTGCATGAGAAATAGTCAAAGGGATATAGAATAACTTAAAATTTTAATCATGAGTCTACAAAACCGTTTGAGTGAAACCAAAGACAGAGTTTCAGATCTTGAAGATGCTGGTTCAGGTAGTGAACATGTAAGAAAGGATCTCTTAAAAACAATGAGGATGCAGGAAAAAGCAATCCATCACCTGCAAGATGATGCCAAGATGAATAATGTGAGATAAAGAGGCATCAATGAGAAAGAAGGAATCAATACAAATGATACAAAAGTAATATGAGCAGAAGTAATAGCAGAAAACTTCCAAAACATGATGAAAAAAATCTAAAATTCAGGTAACTGAAGCATACAGAGTAACAAGTAAATTCAACCTAACTAAAAGCACACCAAGACATATAATAGCGAAGGTCCCAGAAATGCAACACATGAATAATATACTGAAAGGTGCTACAGAAAATAAGCAGATCACATTCAAAGGGAAACCCAGCTGGATTACGGTCGACTTCTTTTCACAAACCATGAAGGAAAGGAGAGCATGGAGCAGAGTACTTGAAGTCCTCTATGAAAACAAATTACAACCCAGATTACTATACCCTGCAAAATTCTCTTTCAAGTTTGATGGCCAAGTGAAATACTTCCATGACTAAGAACAACGAAAGAATTTCATAATGACAAATCCATCCCTACACAGGCTACAGAAACATGTTTTAGAGAGGGACCACAATAACCAGAACTCCATGAATGAGAACAGAAGGAACCCACTAAATAGGGCAAACAATTAAACACATTACAAAAGGGAATAAACAACTGTAGGTAAATAACATGACAATCATAAGTCAACACATTTCAATTATAACCATCAGTGTAAATGGACTCAATTCTGCAATTAAGAGAAATAGACTGGCATAGTGGATTAGGAAACAAAACCAACAGTATTCTGTATACAAGAAACACATTTAACTCAAAAGGACAATCATAGGCTTAAAGGCAAAGGTTGGAAAACAATACTACATGCCCCAGCACCTCAGAAAAATGCAGGATTAGCAATTCTCTTCTCTGAAGTCTGAACTTCAAAAGAAGAATCAAACAAAATAAAGAAGGCCAGTATATATGGGTTAGGGGAAAAATTCAAGAGGAAGAAGTAACATTCATAAATACCTATGCACCAAACACAGGAGCACCCAACTATATAAGACAAACCTTAATGGACATGAAAAATCTAATATACAAGACAACAATCTTAACAGGTGATGTTAACACCCCCTTATTTCAAAAAGATCGATCAACCAGAAAAAATCAGCAAAGAAGGAGCAGAACTGAACCAGAGCTTGGAATAAATGGACCTGGTGGACATATATAAAGTGTTCCACCCAACAACAGCTGAATACACATTTTTTTCAGCTGCACACGGGTCATTTTCTAAAATAGACCACATATTAGTCCATAGGTCATGCTTAAGTGTCGGCAAGAAAACAGAAATTATCCCATGCATATTATCCGACCACAGCGCAATGATACTGGAAATAAATGACAAAAGAATCCAGAAAAACCTTCTAAACACATGAAAATTAGACAATACCCTACTTAGTAATCAATGGGTCGCAGATGAAATTAAACAAGAAATTCAACAATATGTACAATTCAATGAAAATTCAACCACAACTAATAGGAATTTATGGAATGCAATGAAAGCAGTTCTCAGAGGGAAAATTATACATTTGAACTTACACATTAGGCAAACAGAGGGGTAACAAATGAACACTTTAGTGTTGCACCTCTGATATCTAGAAAAGGAAGAGCAAACCAAACCGAGAGCCCAAAGGCAGGAAGAAATCATAAATATTATAGCAGATATTAATTCAATTGAGATGAAGAAAACAGTTCAAAGAATCAATGAATCAAAAAGCTGGTTCTTTGAAAGACTAAACAAAATCCATAAGCCCCTAGCTAACCTCATCAAAAAAGGAAAGAAAAATTCAAATACAATCAATAAGGAATGATTAAGGTGAAATCACCACAGACCCAGTGGAAATTCAGAAGATTAGCAATAGCTACTCTGAGAATCTTTATACTCACAGAAGACACAGAAGCAATGAACAGATACCTCCAAAGGTACAAATTACCAAAACTAAATCAAGAAGATATAACAACCTTCAATAACCAAATAACAGCCAATGAGATACAAACATTAATAAAAAGCATGCCAACAAGCAGAAGTCCAGGTCCTGACGGATTTACAGTTGAATTCTACAAGAAATTTATAGAAAATATAATACCTACACTCCTCAAACTCTTCAATGAAATTGAAAAGAAAGCAGTCCTCCCAAAATCGTTTTTGGAGGCAAGTATTATACTGATTCCAAAACCAGGGAAAGACACAACTATAAAAGAGAAATAAAGGATAATCTCCCTCGTGAACATAGATGCAAAAATCCTCAATAAAACGCTTCCAAACCGAATATAGAAAATCCTCAAGAATATTGTACACCACTACCAGATAGGATTCATCCCAGGGATGCAAGGATGGTTCAATATTTGAAAATCTATAAATGTAATACACTATATTAATAGACTGAAATCTAAAAACCACATGATCATCTCAATTAATACAGGGAAAGCTTTTGACAAAGTCCAACACTCATTCATGTTCAAAGTCCTAAAGAAAATTGGAATAGAAGGCCTCAGTTTGATAAGAGCCTACTATGACAAGCCAACTACTAATATAATTCTAAACAGGGAAAAACTGAAATCTTTTACTCTTAAATCTGGTACAAGACAAGGATGTACTCTATCTCTGCATCTATTCAATACAGTTTTGAAATCATTAGCAACAGCCATTAGAAAAGAGGGAGAAATAAAAGGAATAAGAATAGGTAAAGAGGTACTTAAATTAGCACTATTTGCATATGACACAATACTTTACTGGGAAGGCCCAAAAAAATTGCACCAAAAAGCTACTAGAATTGATAAAGAAATTCAGTAGCATAGCAGGATACAAAGCCAATACTAAAAAGTCAATAGTATTCCTCTACACAGATAACAAACACACTGAGACGGAAATTATGGAAACAATACCTTTTACAATAGTACCGTGGAAAATGAAATACCTTGGTATTCACTTAAACAAGGAAGTCAAAGATCTTTGTGAAGATGGCCATACACCCAAAATTGTTGTACGTATATAATGCAATCCTTATCAAACTGCCACCAACATATCTCCAAGACCTACAGAAATAGTTCCTAAAATAAATTTGGAACCTGAAAAGACCTAGCATAACAAATGCAATCATGGCCAATAAAAACAAGGAAGGAAGCATCACAGTTCCTTACTTGAAATTATACTACAAAGCCCCTATGACAAAATCAACATTGTATTGGCAAGGATATAGAGCTGAGGATATATTAGAAGATGCAGAGGCCTCTATGAACCTCTGCACTCAGCCACCCGATCTTCGACAAAGGGGCCAATCATGCTTACTGGAAGAAAGCCTCCTTCACATATGATGCTGGAAAATCTGTATTTCTACATGCCAAAAACTAAAACTTGATGCAGGTCTATCACCATTCACTAAGGTAAAGTCAAAATGGATTGAAGATCTAAGTATTAAAACAGAAACACTCAATCTCTGGAATAGCAAGTGGGAGGAACATTTGAAGACATAGTGGTAGGCAAAGAGTTCATGAACAAACATGCATTCCCATGGGAAACACTTGAAAAAATTAACAACTGGGATTAACTCTCATTGAGAAGTTTCTGTACGTGAAAAGAAATTGTCAACAAAGTGAAAAGACAACTCACAAATTTTGAAAAAATCCTAAACTAATATGTACTCAGACAAAAGTCTCCTCTCTAGAATATATGAAGAACTAAGATATATTGAGGCCCTCAAATTTAAAGACCCAATTCAGAAATGGGCATCTGAGATGAGTGCACACTTCTCATAGGACCAAATTAAAGAAGCAAATATATATACAAAAAAATGTTCCACATCGCTAGACATTCGTAAAATGCAAGTGAAAACCACACTGAGTAACCATCTCACTCCAGAAAGAATTTCCATCATAAATAATCAACCAACAACAAATGTTGGAGGGAATGTGGGGAAAAGGGAACACTTCTCCACCACTGGTGGGAATGTAGACTTGTGCAGCCGTGTGGAGATCAGTGTGGAGACTCCTCACAAAATGAAGACTGGAGATCCCATTCAAGCTGGCTATCCCCCTACTGGGAACTTTCCCAGAGGGACTGAAAACATCATGTCATAGTGATTTATGTGCACCTATGTTTATAGCAGCATAATTTGTGATAGCAAAATCTCAGAAACAACCAAGATGCCTGTCACATAAGGAATGCTTTAAAAAGATGTGTATTTCTATACAATGGAATGTTACTCAGCTATAAAGAATGATGAACTTGAAGTATCATATAGTCTCCCTAGTATAAGAAGTCAAAAGAAGAAATACAAATAGAAATGCATAACAACTAAAAAGAATTTAGTCAGAGAATTAGGGGAAAGCGAACTGCATATGTTTCATGGTACTAACCAGCTTCTCTTTTGGATGGTTAACAACCAAAGTTCACAGATCAAAAGTTGGAGAAACAGAAGGACTGTAAGGCCAGCCAAAATTTCAGCTCTAGCCTTTCTAGGTCAGTGAAGGCTCAGGACATAGAAGAACCTGTACTATAATATCATGAAACTCAGTTGTGCCCCAACTTTTCTGATCAAGGAGATTGTGGAGCCACAGAGGAATGTGATCAATGATCTATAGTGTGCCTCAGAAGAGTCACATGGAAAGAAAACTTTCTCTCAGTCCCTCAGAGAGAACAAATTGGTCATGCAATGGCCATGACTCATCCATATGGCTGACCCTGACAAAGGATCTGCAGATTAAGGTACAGGATTACAAGATAAACCCTAAGGGAACTTGACTGACCTCATCAGATGAAAACGTTACATTTTTTGTTATATAGATCCCGCTTTATCTCAGTCTTAACCATCCAGCAGAAAAGTATAGAAACAAAGTATATTAAATAAGGCCATAACAATAAGCTGAGCTGAAAATGGCTCTAATCAACAACTTCTTTGGATAATCCACTGTTATTGTGGACTGCTGGACTGTGTCGAATTGTTCTACTGAATTCAAGCACCTATAATAACTGAATGACAATAGAATACCTATATATGAGAGGACTAAATATAAGAAGGGAGATGCAAAGGAAGAACCATTCTGTGTTTGTATAAGCAGTACAGTTAGGATAAATATGCACTACATTTTCATAATTCTATAATAAAGATTTGCACTAATAGTATTTGGACAGGATATACTGTCTGCTTCTTCTACTGGGGATAACCACTAGGAAGATAACAATGTAAAAAGCATTAAATATTGAAACTGTACTATAATTCAGTTTTAAATAATGATAGGTATACAGCTACATTCTCTTAATTTATTGATTAGAGGCATCTGCTCTAATAATATTTGTGGAAAGAGTATGATGTATGCACCTTGTACAGCAAAAAGTCATTATGAAATCAATGTGATGTATTAATTGTTGAATCTATCTTACTAATTTTATTTTAAACTGTCTCATTCTTATTTGTTCTTCAAAAAAATAAAATGTAAAATAAAATACAATAAAATAAGACAATACTGACCTATGGACACCTTACTTTAATTGAAAAGAAATTTCCTGATCCATGGAAATTTCAGATAATAAATTTGTTCTATAAAGGTATAGCAAGTTGTTGCATCAATAATAGGAAAATAATAGGAAACTTTCTTTCCATGTACTCTGGAAAGAAAGGCATATGTATGATTATAATGTTGGAAAAGATGATCAAAACAAAATAGTAAGGACCAGAGGAGATTGATGATATAAAAGTATGCACAACAGGTAGATTTGCAGTGTATCACTATGTACTACAATTCCCAATGAGATTGAGGCATAAGGAAAGAAGAAGCGAGTATGCAAGCGCGCAAGTGAGTGAGGGAGAGTGAGACAGCGACAGAGAGACAGACAGAGACAGACTATGGAGAGAGACAGAGAAGCAGAGACTAAAAGATAGAAGGTGCTTGTTAGAAAAAAAAGAGGAGTGTATAATTGTTAGTAACAGTCAGATCTAGAATGGACACATTTAAATAGCAAGGAGATTGAGATCACGAAAGGAAGTGAAAGTGGAAACAATAGTAAAGAGCAGAAAATTTATGATACCTATTGCAATATTCTGTAAATGAGAATGGGAATGTTGTCTTGGTTACCTTTCACATAGCTGGGGCAAAATTAAAGACACCTGAAGTTAAAGAATAAATAGTTTATTGTGGCTCACAAGTTTCAGCCTATTTGCCTGGCCTTGGGCCAGGTGGCATGGCAGAGCAGGCAGACAGAAGGAAGCAAGAGAAAAGTGATAAATGGTAATAGCAGTTTCTTTCTGTTTGTTTATATTTTATGGGGCCTGGGAGTGAACTCAGTGGTATAAGTGCCTGATTGGTAGGTGCAAAGTCCTGAGTTCAATCGTTTATATTTTATTTAAGGATACTCTAAGGGAATTCACAAATGTACAATGTTTAATTGGCAATGGAATGCCCATCTATGACAAAACTAAACAGACAAGGAGATATAAACAAAGTACAATTTTGTATCTCTATATGCAAAATAGTTAGAATAGATATATAGCTACTATCTCTTAATTCCACAAGAAATATTTGTACTAACAGTGTTTGGACAGGATATCATGTCTGCATCTTGTACTATGCATTATAAGTACAAAGACAACAATATGCAATGTATTAATTATTGAAACTGTCCTACTAATTGGTTTTGAAACTGTGTCATTGCTAGTTGTTTCTCAATAAAATTAATAAAAAATGATACCCTAAGGGTAGATAGCACTCACCTTATGAAGTATACCAAACAAATCAGTGGATTAATTTAGAAAGCACAGCATCACACATTAGATCCAGCTACATCGAAAAAGCCCTGCTTATTACACATCAGGCTTTGGTGGGAGCATATTTAGATAGGAGCCACAATACATGTGTTGAGGAGTTCTGTGTTATCTAACAAATGATAAAATGTGATAGCATCTTTTCAATTGATAAATGATAACTGAATTAGAAGGATAAATCATTAGAGAGTGTCAAAAATGAGCAAGGAGAAAGCCCAGCTAACCCTCAGAATCACAAAGGTGCAGAAAATAAAATAGATTCCATTGGTAGAACTCCAGGGCAAGGCCTACCCCCAGACTTAAACTATGTGAAATTTTCTAATACATGAACATACATTTTCAACTACAATGTGGAAGGATTTGGAGAATACAAGAAGGGGTGAGGCAAGATCACATTAGGGAAAGCGCACTCTTAATGGGTTGAGGACTTGATAACAATGAATTTCTTTTCCCAAATTAGTCAATGACATTCCAGTCAATTTTCCAGTAGACCATTTTTATAGATAATGACAAAATGTTGCTTAAAATCATAAAAAGAACAATTGGGGCTGGGCAGATAGCTCAGTAGAATAAGCACTTGCCTGGCAAATGTAAACGTCTGAGTTCAATCCCAGGTACCACCAAAAAAAAAAAAAAAAAAAAAGAACAATTGTCCGAGAACAGTTAAAGTTTAGTGAAGAAGTAGTACATTGTCCTTGCCTTGGCCATTGTCAATACTTAATATTTAACCCAAATTAATTAAAATATGAAAGACTGATTAATGGAACGAAATGACACTGCCTAGAAACAGAACTACGCATATGACAATATTGTTGAGGCTACATTACAAAAAAAAAAAAAAAAAAATGGCGACAATGGACTTTTCAATATAGTGTGGAAGCAGTCATTCCATGTTCAAGAAACATTAGTGTTAAACCCATGCAATATTAATAATGTATTTCAGAAGATTTGAAATATCACATATATACATATATACCCCCACATCTATTGATAGATGATAGATAGATAGATAGATAGATAGATAGATAGATAGATAGATAGATGTAGGGGTAATTTTTTTTTTTTTTTTTTTTTTGTCTTTTTAAGACAGGGTCTCACTATACAGTTCAGGCTGGCCTTAAGCTCACTTTGTAGCTCAGGCTGGTCTTGAACTCACAACAATCCTCCTGCCTCAGTCTCCCGAGTGCTGGGATTACAGGCATGCGCCACCACGCCCGGCTCTGTAGGGGTAATATATAATGTATACTTGTATGAGGAAGGTGTGTGGAGTTTGTGAGTACATATTAATATTTTAATGTTGGGTAGAATTCTTAGGCAAGACCAATACATTATCTTTCCAATTAGATGGTCCTATTCAGAAGCGAAATAATGTAATCTCTAGAATCCCAAATTCATTTTTTCCATTAAGTATTGATATATTGAACTTTAAATCCTTACAGAATATGAGGAAAAAAATAAAAGTTAAGAATAGAAACATTTTTACACAGAAATTTAGAAATCTATCCATATACAGCATTGTAACAGGACACTCTTACAACATCTTTTTCTTGTGTCATTTTTTGTTTATTACCCATTAAACATATTTTTACTTGTGAGACAGCATAGTAATAATTGCTATGTCATAACAAGAAGTATGTATTTAGAAAACAGAATGACAGGCATTCCAAGCATGACGCTTCTATCACACACTGCTATCTTTAGTGCAGTTCCTTGGTTCACAGACATCAATGTATATAGATAGACAGGCTGAGTATCGTACCAATTAACTGCTACTTTCAAAAACCTGCAGATGTTTCTCAGGATCAGGGCCTTGCCCATCTTGTGCATATAAATGTGTGGCTTTGACCCTGTCCTGTTTCCCAGCTTTTCTGCTTGCCTTCTTCTGGTTGTACTATCTGCAAGTTCTCTCTTTCCTTTTAGTTGTGTTATACCTTTCTATCTGTATTTCTTCTTTTCATTTCTTAAACTAGGAAGACTATACAATATTTGTATATGTGGGTCTGGTTTATTTCACTTATGAGTATGTCTTTGAGTGGCATCCACTTAAATATTAATGTTTCAAGTTTATCATTGTTTATAGCTAAGTAATACTCCACTGCATAAAAATATCACATCATTTTCAACCATTCCTCATGTGACAGGTATCTTGGTTGTTTCCAAGTTTTGGCTACCACAAGCTGTGCTGCTCTAAACATAGAGCATAGGTACATATATATCACTATGACATGACATTTTCAGTTCCTCTAGGAAATTTTCCAGTGGAGGGATAGCTGGCAATCCAATGGGATTTCTAGTCCTATTTTCGTAAGGAGTCTCTACACTAATTTCCATAATGATTTCACTTGTCTACATTCTCACCGGGAGTGGAGGAGTGTTCCCTTTCCCCCATAGCCTCTCCAATACTTGTTGTTGGTTGATTTGTATTTGATGGACATTTTTTCTTGGGGTGAGCTGGTATCTCAGTGTTGTTTTAATTTGCATTTCAAGGATGGCTAGTGATATGGATCAGTTTTTCATATATTTATTCGCTTCTTTAATTTCATCCTCAGAGAAGTGTGTATTCATCTCAAATGCCTATTTCTGGATTGGGTCTTTAAATTTAATGGCCTAATGTATTTAATTCTTTACAAAATCTGGAGAGCAGACCTTTGTCTAAGTGCTTATTAGTTAAGATTTTTTTTAGAAATTTGTGGGTTGTCTTTTCACTTTGTTGATAGTTTCTTTTGACGTGCAAAATATTCTCAATAAGAGTTGATCCCTGTTGTTAATATTTTCAATTGTTTCCCATTTGATTTCATTTTTGTTCATGAAATCTTTGCCTATCCTATGTCCTTAAGAGTTCCTCCTACTTTCTCTTCCAGAAGATTGAGTGTTTCTGTTTTAGTGTTTAGATATTTAATCCATTTTGACTTTAGCTTAGTGCAAGATGATAGACCTGGGTCAAATTTTAGTTTTTGGCATTTAGAGGTCCAGTTTTTTCACCACCATTTGTTAAAGAGGCTATCGTTCTTCCAGTAAGCATATTTGGCCCCTTTGTCAAACATCAGGTGGCTGAATGTGTTCACAGAGGCCTCTGCATCTTCTAATCTATTCCATTGATCCTTAGGTCTATTTCGTTCTTGTTAATTTTATCACAGTAGCTTTGCAGTATAATTTCATATCAGGAATTGTAATGCGTCCTGACATGTCCTTGTTGGCCAGGATTACCTTTGCTACTCTAGGTCTTTTCTGCTTCCAAATAAATTTCATTAATGATTTCTCTAGGTCTATCAAGTATGTTGCTGGCAGTTTGATAGGGATTGAATTAAATGTTTACAACAATTTTGGGTGTATGGGCATCTTCACAAAGTTGGTTCCTCCTATCCAGGAGCAGGGAATATCTTTCCATTTTCTGAAATCTTCTATGATCTCTTTTTTTTAGAGTAGTGTAATTTCCCATGAAAAGATCTTTGACTTCTTTAGTTAAGCGAATTCCAAGGCATTTCATTTTCCGCGGTGCTATTTTAAAAGTTTTTGTTTCTCTAATTTCCCTCTTGGTGTGTTTGTTATTTGTGTAGAGTAATGCTATTGACTTTTGAGTTTTGACTTTGTGTTGTGCTATGGTACTGAATTTGTGTATCAATTATAGTAGCTTCTAGGTGGTGTTTTTTGTATCTTCCAAGTAAAGTATCATGTCATCTTTAAAAAGTGATAATCTAACTTCTTTACCTATTCTTATTCCATTAGTTTCTCCCTCTTGTCTAATGGCTCTAGCTAATGATTCTAGAACTTTATTGAATAGTAGGGGTGATAGAGAACATCTTTGTCTTTTACCAGATCTAAGAGTAAAGGATTTCAATTTTTCCTCATTTAGAATTATATTAGCAGTTGGGTTGTCATAGATGGCTTTTATCAAATTGAAGTAGAAGCCTTCTATTCCAATTTCCTTTAGGACTTTGAACATGAATGAGTGTTGGACTTTGTCAAAAGCTTTTTATGCATCAATTGAGATGATCATGTGGTTTTTAGTTTTTAGTCTATTAATATAGTGTATTATATTTATAGATTTTGAATATTGAACTGTCCTTGCATCCCTGGGTTAAATCCTACCTTGTCATGATCATTTTGATAATTTGCTGTATTCTATTCGCTAGGATTTCATTGAGGATTTTTGCATCTATGTTCATGAAGGAAATTGGCCTGTAGTTCTCTTTTATAGTTGTCTTTCCCTGGTTTTGGAATTAGTATAATACTTGCCTCCAGCAATGATTAGAATATCAAATTCTAAACAAGCTCTGTAGTAAACCAAATAATGGTTCTATGGTACACTAAAGCTCAGAGTTTTTACTAAGTGCTAGATATATGCATGTAGAGAAATCAGGAAGACATGACTTCACTAATTTTTAACCCATAGACCTTTTTCACCTCAGATAATAATGAATGTGAGAGCCAAAAGTTATGATTCCCCCATGAATTGCTAAATTATTGTAGGAGGTGAATTCTTTCCATTCTCTCATGAGTCCTAGTTGCTTCCTAGTTGATAGTGTAAGTTGCTTTTGGGTATTTTTCTTATTAAATGTCATTAGAAAGATTTTAAGGGAAGGCAGAGAAGAATATATAAATCTCTTCCTATGACAATATTTTAGAGCAGAAGTCAGCTGACATGTACTTGGAGTTCTCAATGGACACTCAGATCAAGATAAAGACTTAAACTGAGACAAGATAGATGTGAATTATGCACTTAGAAAGCAGAAAAAAATGACCAGAAAAGCACTGGTTCTCATGCAAGTACCATTGCCTCTTGGCCTCATATAATTCAATAACAGAATTCCTGGCTGGATTTTTCAGGACATATTTTGTTTTGATTTAGTCAAATTCATTTGGAAAATAGCAAATTATTTTCACTGCAAAACTCATGAGTTTAAGAGAAGAAATCAAGATGCAAAAGACCTCCTACACTCATCAGTAGTCAATGGTCCAGTACTCTGGCAAAGCCACATAAGAATGTTGCTTCCACGTAGCATTAGGTAAAGTAGGGCATCCAAGGTAATTATCAATATAATAAGTTAAGATAGTGAACTTGGTTGGATGTGAGATTGCATGTCTGTTATCTCAGGTATTTGGAAGGGTGAGGCAGGACAATCACTTGTTTGAGGCCAAGCTGGGGAGTTCAGCATGATTCTATCTCAAAATTTGAGAAATAAAAACTAGAATATTTGAGGAAATAACACAGTAGTTGAGTATTCCTGGGTTTAATTCCAATTTCTATGAAAAAGTGGGGTGAAAACCTCTATAGACTTCAAGCTAAACTAAACTTTTCTTCCTTAAACATGTGTATTTTGTCCCAGTAAGGACAAAGTAACTGAGACAATTTCCCTCAACTTGGCTATTAATCTGCTTACTCATTTTTGTTGTTTACTAAAGGTCACTTATTTTTCCTTGTGGCATTGGGTGAACACAAGCTCTCCACCTTGAACTGCACCCAGCCCTCTTTTTTTAGTCTTGAAGAAGGGTCTAACTAAATCACTCAACTATCTAGATGAGATTCAAAATTGAGATATTCCTGCCTCAGCCTCTCAGAGTGCTGGGATTTCACTCATAGCAATTACAACCCCTGTGGATACACTTTTTATCCCAAAAGTTGTTTCCAAATTAAATGGTAACTATCGCTTGTGGCAGGTATTTAGGACACGAGTAAAATATGTAAGACTTTATTCTAAAACGTCAAAATTCAGTTTCCTGGTAAGTGCTTTCTAAAATTGTTTTCTTCTGCCCAAGAAAAGTGCTTCTTGCCCAACAAGGCGCTTTGCTTAAAAGAAGGATGTTAAGAAGCCCATGTCTGACTTGACCAATTATTTAAAAAATATTGGTCTATAAGAGACAGTGATATTGCCTGATTGGAAATAGACTTGCAGAAGGGGTAAAACCATAAATTTATAAAAGTCCTCCATCATCTTAGTCAAACCACTGAATCTCACATGAAAATATCATGTCATGTTACTTAGCAGTCATCTGCTTACCCCTTCAACAAGGGAAAATGGACAATCTGTTTCCAGCAGTCCAAGGAGTCTTTTTGTCATTTGGCAACTTGCAAAAAAGATATCAACTGCTCTGCTTTGTGAGAAACAAGATTTTGGTGACAATTTTCACACATTTTCTTCTTCTTGCATAAATTTTCAGTGCTGCACTCTCCTAGGGTGGGACAGCATTTGCATTGAAAAGCTCTGATTCTACATTGATTGGGTAATTGAAGCCAGATCACATACCTTCATCTTGCTTTTATTTAGAGTAAACACAATGAGTCTACATAACATTACCGTAAAGCACAACTGAAGCAATTTTTCAACTCTACATTCAGGATTGATAACATTTTGAGCTACAGTCCTATAGCTCATGATTATTTTGGGTCATCTCTGATATAGTTTATATCTAGATGTCTACTCAAAGCCTCATGTAAGTGAAACTTTGCAGAGTGACTGGATCACACATATGCGATACAGTATTGGCCCACTGATTGGTTATTGTTTTGTGTATGGGTAATGGCCTTACTGTAAAGCGAAGACCTACCTGGCTCTGGATGGCACCAGCCAATATGTCTGTGGTCTGGATGGAATGAAAAGGAAAAGGAGGCCATTTCATTTTTCCTGTCAACCCTGCCATGAACTGTTTGTCGTTTACTAATCTCCTCTGTCATAGTGCCCTGTCTTAGAAGTATCTAAATATGAACTGAAACCTCTTCAAAGTTCAAGCTAAATTAAAGTTTTCTTCCTTTAACATGTGTATTTGTCCAAGTAAGGATAAAGTAACTAAGAAAATTTCCCTCAACTTGGCTATTGATCTGCTTACTCATTTTTGTTGTTTAAGGAAGTCACTTGGTTGGTAGACAGTGACTTTACTTTGCACAATGTTGTTCAAAGCAGTAGGAAATGTCCCCTAATTAGATACTCTGCTCCTCTTGAAGACTAACCTGCTAGCTTCAGATAGCAGATGAAATAACTGAGGATTTTAAATATTTCCATGAGGGGTTGTCCACTTTGAGGTAGAGAATCTAGTTTCTTTGTCTTGTATTTAGTTTCTTCTTTGTGTATCCAAATCCGTGCTTCATCAGGATCAAACCTATCTCCTTCAGTTATAGTTGGGTAGTACAATTAATTCACAGTTCCTTGGCTTTTTCTTTCAATGTCTTGACATTTTTAACACACATTTATGTACAAATCACAAGGCAATCACATTCTGTCTTTGAGAATTGTTCTATTGTTGCTTAAATATTATACAATATCATATAATAACTTTTTAAATGTTTAATTCTTAGCTTTCTCCTGAAGGAATGAATCGTGGCTTTCTCTTTGCTAATTCTATGAAATGTTGTGAAGTGCTTTGTATATAATAAATATCCTAAGTATTTATTACATGAGAATACAGTCTTCTTTACTAATCCATGCTGACATGTAAATCATCAGATTTCAGAATAGAAATCTGAAGTGAAGACAGAGGAGAAAGCTGAGACTTAGAGGGATTAAGTGGCATTTCATACCTTCCTTAGTCAGAGGAAACAGATATGGATTATGATCTCTCTGCCTATGTCTCTGTCTCTCTGTCTCTGTATGTCTATCTCTTGGTCTGTCTGTCTGTCTTTATCTCTCTTTATTTCTCCCTCTCTCTCCTCACTCTCAGCTTCACAAATTCTGTACTCTTTTATTTTGCCTCTGTAGTGGATTAACCCACTTCAAGTTGGAGGCTTGTTTCCTGAACTAATTTTTCATATCTTGTGTTTTGTAAAGTAGATATAAGCGATGAATTTGATGAAAGCATTTTCCATAGGAATCTCATGATGACAACATGGGTTGTATCTAGATGTCCTTCCCACCAAAAAAATTATACACTTTTATCTGGGACTTTGGAGAGTGATGGGATCATGACTGTACAATATTGTGTCAGTCTGTTAGTCTACGGATTGTTTAAAATATTTCTATGGTGAACGATGGAATTACTGAAGAGGAAAAACATCCTGGATGTGTTCAACCCCAACCAATAGGTTTGAGGCCTGAATGGAATGAAAAGGGAAAGAAGGAAGAAGGCATCTCTGCCTCTCTGATGACATGCCACAAACTCTTTCTGTTGTCCAATGTCCCTCTGCCATAGTGAGTTGTCATGAATCCAGAAGATCACATACTGAAATTTCTATAAACTGTGAGCTAAAATAAATTATTTTTCTGTAATGTATGTGCCAGATATTGTATCTTAGCAATGAGAAATAAACTAAGACTACCTTAAAGAAAGCTGTGTATGTCAAAGATTGCTCTTATGATCAGAGTGCAAGTGTCCTTTGCAATTTGAGAGCTTAGAGGCCCCTGGAGGTTCAGTTGAGCTCAGTAGGGTCTCATAAGGTTAACTATCAAGATGTTTACCCTTGTTTTCAGTGACTTTGTCTGTACTCTGCACCCAACCCAAGCAAGAAGAGATGTGAGAATCATTCCTGGGAAACCCGCAAGCAGCTGACCATATGGAAATGTTTGGGGACTAGAACTGAGACACATGTTTTCAGCTCATTTTGTGTGAGGCATTTATTCCCCTGCAGTGAAGAGGAAATTGCCTTAAACGACTCACTTCACAGATCCAAGTAAGATCTGTCTCTAGCCAGTGTCATCGTCATTGCTCTCCGGAAGTGGGCAGCTGTGACCACTCATAATAAATTACCTGAGGAGAACATGTTTGTTACCACTTGCTGTACTATGGCTGCTTTGTACATTGAAGAAAAGATACCTAAGTAAACAGAGTCCAGAAGATTCCCTTGCTCTCCCTCACCTTGGTCATCATTATGCATCATGATGAATTAGCTGCTCTGAATATGTATTTCATGCAATCCTTGCAACTAGACAGTAGATATTA